>PITA01024568.1:0-26033 GCA_004023965.1 Spilogale gracilis | reverse complement strand
GCCCCCCCCCCCCCCCCGCGCCCAGGGCTAGGCATCCGTCACAGACCCCAGCCCAGGCTCAGAGGTCGCCCGGACGGCGCCGGCCTCTGGTCCCCAAGCCCCCTCCCCCACCCAACACACACCCAGCTTCCTTCTGCACAAGATGTTGGTGGATGCATGTTGGGGGATGGGAAAAAAGTAGTGAACACTTCGGAAAGATGCTGCAGGTAATGGACAGATCTGGTGACCGGGGACGAGCCCGGGGGTGGGGGTCCCAGCAGCACCCACGCTCCCCAGCTGAGCACACTAGGAGCAGGAGGCCTAAGAAACAGCAGCGTGGCAGAGGTCAGACGCCTGCCCCTGGTGCCCACTCTCCAGCCCACGCAGACATCACTAACCGATCGCCTATCCCTAGCCATCCCCACTGCACCCAACCCGAGTGACCAGGGGTGATCAGAGTGACACTCGAAGGAAATGCGGGCCAAGCACAGGGCGCGGCAGCCTGGAGTCCCCGTGTCCCCCCAGAAGGGAGAGAATGCAGATTTCACAGACAGCCCTGCTCTTGGCTGAGCTGAGGGCCTCGCAGGGGGCTGGCATACAGCAGGGGCTTAATAAGTGATCTCGGAAGACCACATGAGCCAGAAAGACCCCTTTGGACCCAGGTCCCAAGAGAGCAAAGAAAAGTGGCTGCAATGAGGGCCCCATCAGGGCTGCCCCAGGGAGTTGAGGCCACCTCGGGCAGAAGCATCTCATCCGGGCTCCTCCGGAGAGGGCTGGATGGAGCCGCCGAGAAGCCGCCGAGAAGCCTCCCAAAGGGGAACCGTTACGCACGGCGAGGGCCCTTCCTGGGAAAGAGTTAGTGTAAAAAGAGGCAGAAGCAGTGACCAGAAACAGGCCCTCCCGGCAAAGTGGCCTCATGGGGAATGACCTCACCCAGAGGTGACCTCTTGGCCAGAGCGTGTGGGGAGGTGGAGACCCCACCGGGGGGCCCATCAGGCTCCCAGCTGGGGAGGGTCCCAAGGACCTAGACCTTCAGGGGCGGAGCCAAGATGGGGCCAGGGAGCGGGGCGTGAGGAGGGGTAGGTGGGCATCGCCCTCCGAGAGTCTGGGGCGGGGGGCGCATGGCCCACCCAGCAGCTTTCCACTACATAGCCCTTGGCCTCGGTCAGCCCTAATGGGTTCTCTGCAGCCCAGCGGCCCCGAGGCGGACAGGACGGGGGCACACACCCAGGAATGCCCAGAGAGACCCCGCGAGGCCTCGGTCTGGGCCGCTGCTCTGGGGCGTCCCCCAGGGGAGATAATGGGGGCGCACGGGACGGGGATGTTAGCTGACCGCGGGATTACTCCTCTGTCACTGGGAGCCCTCCGTGGGCACCTCCACCCCTGCTTTGTGCCTCTCGGGGATTAAGGGGACACGGGGCTGCGGAGCGGCTGGCAGCCAGGTGGGGGGACCTTGTTTCTTCCCAGAGACCACTGTGCCTTCTGAACTTCATGTCAGGTTAAAATTTTCCAGTTAAAGATAAATATCCTCACGCATGTCTGACCGTATTTATGGGCATGTCGCCCAAGAAATGCTGTTCTCCCCCAAAACTGAGGAGGGCGCGTGCGTTGCAGAGACACCGGGGCCCCCTCTCTGGGATGGAAGACTGTATCGAACTCAGGAGGATGTCAGCAGAACTTCAGGCACAACTTAGAATGCAGTTCCCAAGTCACCCCAGTCACATCTCAAATGCTCAACACCCACATGGGGCCAGCCCCTGACCGCGCAGCTGTGGGCTCCCGCGCAGCGCGAACGCTCTCGGGCCGGCTCCACACACCCTCGGACCTGGAGGCAGGCGGGCGGTAGCCCCCCGCGGGGTCTCCCAGGACTCTCCTGTGCACAGTAGGAGTTCAGTAAATACTCAGAGAACTCCGCCCTCATTCGTACCCAGAGCGGGGCTGGTCAGGGAGGGCTTCCTGGAGGAAGTGGAACATCAGGCAGCAGGGTGAGCAGTGGGCGTGATGAAGGACAAACCTTGGAGGGGGCGGGAACCCTCCTCAGGGACAGCACAGGTGACGCAGACCTGAGGGACACAGACTCAAGGGCGGTCTCCACGCCCCGCACGTCCCGGGCGGCAGCCTTCCCAAAGGTTCTGAGGAGCAGAAGCCCGTTCTGCAGGGAGGCTTGGACCCCACGGAAGTAGGAGGGGAGGGGTCGGGGCCGGACACAGATCAGTCTGGGCCTCGCGGGGCCATACCAGCAGCATGGCCGCAGAGGGCAGACGGCCCGCAGAGCCGGGTCTTGGGGTCTCAGGATCTTGCTGCTGCCACACTACCTCCGCCCCGAGACCCTGGGCACAACCCCATGGCCCGAGGCCCCTCTCTCCCGCCCGAGCCTAGTGACCGTTACTTAAAGCTCCAGGAGAAAATAAGGCACCTACAGAAACTCCTTTCCCCATGTTGTGTTTTTTATTTAATTTTCCAACGAACACCCTCTTTTATCATCCAAAACCGTGAAAGTAAATTAAGAAGAAATGGGTTTCTTTCAATTAGGCTCAGCGTTGCTTTGAGTAACTGCCTATAATTCTATTTAATGAAAAAATAAAATCATCATTCCACGTCTCCCCCTGCCCTGTCACAAGCCCACAGACGGGCTCCATTAGCGTGCACCGTAGATTTATTTAATTAGAAAAATATTTTGTTTTCTCTGATTCTTCGGGAAAAGAAAAAAAAACCCTCCAGGCACAAAATTAATCAAATCTGTTACCTGATGGTTAATGGCTCCCGCACGCGGACATCTCTCCGTCCACGCGGCGGCTCCCGGCCCGGCCTCCCCCACAGACTTGGATGCACACCATCCGCGGGCCCCACCATGCCCGCCTGGCTGTGTCTGGGAAGTTCCAACGCCAAGACCGTCGCTGCGGGGTGGGCCCCCCACGGCGGTCACACGGGGAAGGAGCCAAATCCTGCCGTCGCCAAACGCCACTCCTCTGGGCGAGCGCCCGCGTGCAGGAAGTCGGAGCTGGGGTGCACACGTGCTGCTCATTAGGCGACGGCCCCTGTGGCCGCCCCATCCTGGCCTGGCCGCCCGGAGGCCTCATCCGGTCCCCGGGGCCCGCGCAGGGTCTGGGCTGCCAGAGGAGTGGGGACAGGGCCAGGCAACCACACACACGAGCCACCCCAGGGGGACTGATGACCCCACAAGGTGACACCGGGGACCCAGTGCTGCCCAGCGGGAGCATGCCCTGTGGGACGTGCCCCCCGCCGAGGCCTCGGGGCCCCTTTCCTAGGCTCTTGCAGCCTCACAGGGCTCCAGCTTCTCAGGACTCCCAGGCTGGACCCACCTCCCGGCTCTGTCCATCCTGAGTTCCCAGCCTGGGGAGGGGGGCGCTACTCGCAGGCCATGCGGCACGGACCCCAATGGTGGGGCGGCGGCTCCTGTGGGAGAGATCTCTGTGATCAGAGCGACACGGCTCTCTGGCTGTTCCCAGTGAGACCCTCCCCACCACGGCCCCCACACTCAGAACCTGCCGGCCACCGCCGACTGGGCCTCCAATCCAAGAACCATGATGGCGGCAGGCTTGTGGCCCTTGCCCGCCTACTTGCCTCAGTTTCCCCTCCTACACTACGGAGCAGCCTGGGAGGGACCCAAATGCCTTCACGTACACCGGCCTCCAGCCCAGCTCGGGAGAACCAAGCGTGGGCACTAGGACGGCTGCCCAGCCAGGAGAACCGGGCCCGGCAGCTCGTCACCCACGGCCCTCACCGCTGCCCGTGGTGACATTCTCGGAGCCCAAGCCCAGGTCCTCACCTCCCAGGCCCTGCAGATGGCCAGGACCGGCTCACACGCCCCCACACCCTCACCGTCCTGCACACGCCGGCTGCCAGGCCTCCCAGCCGAAGGCCCAGCCGTGCATGGAGCGCCGCCTCCCTCTGCTGGCGACGGCGTGCAATGACCACAGGAGGTAATCCCGGGAGGGGGCGCGGGGACGCTGGAGCTCGCGGGATCCCCGGGGCCACGGGCTGTGCACAGTGAGGGGTGTGGGCACTGAGAAAGCAGGTGCAGCGGGTTGGCTGCGGCAGGCAGAGCGCACACCGAGAGCAGGCGGGCCCTGGGCTGTTCCGGAGGACAGTCTCCCTGATCCCCCACGGGCTCAATGGCCGCCACCAGCCTGTTTCACTGGAAAGGGAACAGGGTCAGTGATCTATGGGTGAGGCCATGCCCAGGGAAGAGCCCTGTGTCTCCAGCAGCCACTGCCCCCGCTGGACAGAGGGTCAGCTCCGAGACAGCCCGCCCTCCCCACTGCCCCCGCTGGACAGAGGGTCAGCTCCGAGACAGCCCGCCCTCCCCACTGCCCCCCCTGGACAGAGGGTCAGCTCCGAGACAGCCCACCCTCCCCACTGCCCGGATAGAGATGCTGAGACACGAAGCACCGGGACACCCACTGACCCTTCCTGCCCCTCTTCCCTCTGCAGGCTTTCTTGACCGGGGTGCCCTAAGGGCAGTGCCTCGCAATGGAAGGGGCTGAGATGGACCTCAGACACAGCGGCCCAGACACTGCCCTCCTGCCCCACAAGATCCCCCTTCCGAAGCAGCTGGCAGGAGGCCAGGAGGGGTGGTGAGCCAGAGGCTCCAGCTGCAGGCATCTGGGGTGGGCCAGGCCTAGGGGTCTTCCTTCCTGCACACTGCTGGCCCCCTCCCTGGAACCTGGCTCCCTACCGTCCACCCTTCAGTCAGCTTAAGGCCTGATTCCACCAGGGGCCAGTGTCCACCCCCAACCAGCGCCCTCCCACGCCCGGCCAAGCCTGGTTCAGAGGTCGCAGCTTCTGGGTCCCACCCCGCCGCACTCCCCCCCAGCCCCACCCCCCGCCACCGCCCGGCGGCAACCGGCCGGACTCACAGCCAGGGCGATGGAGGCTCTCTGTCATCGCCATTGTGCGCAGCTCCCCCGCCCCAGAGACCGGGGGCTGGCGGTCGCAGCAGGAGTAACCAGCAGGCCGACTGTTTATCTGTCCTGACGGCAAAGCTGGGACGTTTCTGTCCACTGGGCTGTCGTTCCTGGGGGTCTGGGGGCTGTAGCAGGAAGCTGGCTGGAGCCAAGCCAGACTCCTAATCCAACACTGAGCTCTTCGCGGCCCCGCCCAGCTCGCTGGCAGCATGGGGTCACCACCCCTGCGGGCCTGCCGGCCCCTGACCCGCAGCCCCCGGTTCCAGCTGGGCCCATTCTGGGAGACAAAGACGGTCAGGGAGGGGACAGCGTTGGCCCCAGACAACACAGGCGTCCCTGGGAAAGGGCAGGCGGGGCGGCGGCGGCAGGGAGTGAGCCTGCCCACCAGGGAGAGGGTGCAGCGGTCACCGTAGAGCCCCCTGTGGCCTCCCCTGGGGACCCCACGCCACTCCTGCGCTCCCCTGGGCCTCAGCTCCAGCGGCCGGCAGGGGGCCCAGGCTTGGCCAGCCCGAAGCTTCTCTGTGTGCGCTCTCCTTGAAAAGAAACAATATAAAATGAGGCCCAGTGCCCGGGAGAGACCCCGCAAGCGAAGACCCCAAAAGTCTCCTTCCAAGGCCGCCCCAGCAGGGTCAAGGGGCCGCACACGTGCCGGCACGTGGTCAGGGCACAGGCGCTGGCTCTCACTGCACACCTGGTGCACATGCGTGTGCCCCATGTGCGTGTGTGAACACACGGACGTTCACTACCTGTGCCGTTCAAATGCTTAACCTGCGTGTGCACAAACCTGAATGCACGCCCACGATGCATGTGAACTCTCACACCTACACGCGTGCACACACGGGCACACATGCACACGGGGAGTCCTGTATGTCTGATGCTCCAAGAAGCTCTGGGCATCCCGCGAGGAGGCAGGAAGGGGGCTCACCGAGTGGGGTCTGCAGGGCCCGTCTGCCCCAAGCGCCCCAGCAGGCAGGGCAGCGCAGAGGGTCTGTGGGTGGGCCTGGCTCTCCGCCGTCCGCTGTGGATGGGAGGCCCTCAGCCCGCACCCGGGGGATGGTCAGAGCAGGAGGGCCCCACCCCGGCCCACAGCCCTCACCCAACTCATGAAGGGCCTGGAGCCAGAGGGCCTCCAGCGACGCCTCCGAGGGGGGAGGCCACAGGGAAGATGGACACCAAGTCCCCCACCAGCCCAGATGAGGTCACAGAGATGGTTTTGTTTGAGTCCAAGAATAAAAGGCATTCAGATGATTGTCGGCGTTCCCCGGCGTGGTGGGGTCACGGTCAGGGGGCCTCCGTGTGGCCTGTGCGCCTCGTCCCTGGGGCCGTGGGAAGGCATTGCATGGGGCTTCTTGGGGAAGGAACAGCGCACAGAGTGGGGGCTTCATGGACCTACCAACTCAGGCCACGCGAGGCAACCCCACTTTCCGGGACTCCTGTGTCCTGGGCTTCCCATCACAGCACAGTTTCAGCTCAGACCTTGGAAGAGAGACCCACGTACCGCATGATAGCCACGTTCTTAAAGCATCCGGATCTCACCATTTACATCATGAGATCAGGGCCAATGATTCATGTGCTCGGTTCACGCAAACAGCCCAACCCGCGAACAGCTGCCGGGGAGTCTGGGCGCCCCCTGCGTGAGCCACAGCTCTGGCCCAGCCGCAAACAGTCCCCAGCAGGAGCAGCACCGTCGCCCGTGCCAAGGATTTCCAGAAGGATGGCCTGCTCCAGATAGCAGGGAGGCTGACAAGTTCAGCATCGTGCTAGAAAGCCCGGACGGCCCGCGACCAAGGCAAACAGATGAGCTCCCCAAAGTACACAGAGTGCTCGATCCTTCGCCCCTCCATCCCCGGCATCGTCTGCGAGGTAGCAAGAGGCGGAGGGATGAGGGGTCGGAATCCGGGTCAACTGATGGAGTTCAGCAGCTCGGGGTTCCCGGGGGCCTGGGTGTTCGCGCTTCCTCTCCGAGTTCTCGGGCCCGCGAGTCTTAGGATGAGACCCCGGGTGCCCGGGCCTGGCCTGCCCCGCCCTCCCAGACCCACGGGGAGCCGTCAGACCTGACTGTTGAGAGCTTCTGGGGCGGTCGGTTCTGTGGCTGCAGCTCCCCGGTGCAGAGGGGCCACGGCGAGACGGGAGTCGGGGAGCAGTCCTGAAAGCACAAGAACGTCCTATTTCCTGAAATACTGACGCTCAGAAGGGCTTTATGTTATTCCATGACATTTCACTTTTTTTATTCAATACTCTTTTTGGAGTTCATTTATCCGCTTATACCTTACTTTAGGATAATAGTATATATTTTTGCTCACTTTTGTAATATGCATGAACATTTTTAGATCGCAAACGTGGAAAATATTTCATTCCTTTGATTTTTTTCTAAATGCAGTGTGGATGCTGTTAAACCACCACGCTGTTTCGGCATTGCGGCGAATAAACACGGAGACCACAGAGCTGCCCTCCGGCCGGCTTGGCGACGCCGCGGTCTCAGCCTGGGCAGCACTCCACCCTGCGAACAGGTCTCCGGTCGGTGCTCGCCCAGCCCCAGCCCCCCGTCCTCCTGCCTGGTGCAGGGAGCACAGGCTGCCCCAGGATCCCTGGGGTCCGAGCTGCATGATTAGATCCACTCATCTGACCTCTGGGCAGACACCGAAGCCCGGGGCAGAGTGGCAAGGGAAGGGGCAGCGACGTCCTTCCGTCCAGGAAGCCAGCAGCACCCGAGCTCCGGCTAGAGACCCTGCCGCTTCCCTGACCCAGAAAACCTTCTCCTGCCCGCGGCTCTGGGCCCCTCTGCTTCCAAGGGGTCTTGTCCCTTATGAAGATAAAATCCCCAATCTTCCTTAAGCTGTTGACAACACAGAAATCACACTCTCCTTTTTTTTTATTTTAAAACTGCAACCGTCCTAGTTTAGAGGAGGAAAAGTCATCAAATTCATTTCAACATTTTAGACATTTATAAGGAAATAAATTTTATTTTCTTTTTGAATTCTTCCATTCTCTGATACAACAACCCTCCCCAAGTACATGTGAAACTCTTATAATCCGAATGAATTAACTGACAAATGTAGAAAAGTCTTGAAATTCTCTTCAAATGCCAGGGCTGCTCACACACTTAGAGCAGTCCTAGTCAACTGAAAGTTACAGTCGAGATCGTCCCTTAGAATGTTCAAACGAGAGGCATAGGCTATGATGGATCGTGTAATATGCCCAACTCTCGCAAATACTGCAAGGACTTAAAATACCGAAGACAGAGCACCGATTCCTAAATTTAACAGTGCGACGTGCACGGGACGGTTTTGCTTTCCGGTGTCATCTCTCTGCTTGATACCCATTCTCAAGGGGACAGAGCTGGCTCCTCAGCAGGGAATGGTGACTTGGGGCACGCCACCTCCCTACCACTGACCTTTCCCATGACCCACAGAGTCGAGCTTTTTATAACCATGCAATGGAAGCCAGACCTTAAAAGGGCTACTCTCACAGTCTGAGCCCGCGGGTTTCAATCGGTCAGCACTGAGTGCCCCTTGGGAAGTCAGCCACCTGCACTCAGACGCGGGCTTCGGAGTCCCCCAGGGCTGCAGTCAGGCTCTGGTCCTCATGCACCGTGGCCGGGAGAGGAGGGGTGGTTGTAAGGCCTCCAGACTCCGGGTTTGGTTGTTCTAGCCCCGGATGCTTACTCACTGGAGATATCTTCCCAGCCGGTGCTGCCAATGCTTAATGGCATCCGTGGCGAGGTCAGCCCCGCACGACTCTGAGACGTGGGTCCTTCCCCTCTTCCCTCTGTGGGACGGGGCCGTGTCGAATCCTGCCTCTGCCCTCGGCTGGAAGTCCTGCCAACCTTAGCCCGGCAAACTGTCCAGGGACAAGCAGTCAGTTCAAAAACCACGCGCTGGGCATGACAACAGGGTCCCCCACGCGGCCCCGAAGCGTGGGAGTCCTAGAAGTCAGGGACGGAAAGTATTTGGGACAGGCTGCGCTCAGGAATCTCAGCACCTCGGCCTCACCAAGTGAGGCGCACAGGACAGGGTGTGCGACCCTGCATGTCCCCAAACTGGTGACATTGTGTGCCTGTGCCCCCTGCCGAGGATCCCATCGCTGGCCACAGCCCTCCCCCAGCCCCACAGCAGGCAGAGCCTCTCCATCCCCCGGAAGTTGGGCTCGGCCGCTGGAATGGTGGGCCATGCTCCGGGAGGGCAGGTCTCTGCCCTGGGGCACCAGCAGAGCCTACCAGCTGCTGTGACGCAGAGATGTCGGGCTCGCTGGCTCCCGCCCCAGAAGGACGGCCGTGGGACACTGGCTTTGGGGGAGAGAAAGCTCCCAGGGGGCTAGAAGCATGGAGACCCATGTCAGGACATAGCGCAGTATTTCCTAAAGAGACAGCCGAGACACCTGGGAAGGCAGATTGCATCCGATGCCCGTGTGGCTGTGGGGGAGGAGGGTCCTGGGTGGCGAGCTGGCTCTGGCTGGTGGCCGAGGACTGCTCCCAGCGGGCAGGGCGGGGGACGGGGCGTCCAGAAATCCTCGGACGGCAGGGTCAGAAGAGGCCAACCTCCTTCACGAGTAAAAGTAGACTTCAGATGAAGATCCAGCCTGGGGCAAGGATCCACGTGGGGAAGGGGCCCCATGCCTTGGTAAGGAGACAGCGGCGGGATGGAGGTGCCCGTGGTTAGGCCTAACGAAGGAACACATCCAGAAGACAATGGTGGGGGGCTTCCAGAAGCGGAAGCCATGTCAACTCAAAACACATTTCTTGTAAGGACAAAAAATGAAGATTTTAAGATGGTGGGATTGGCCAGAGGGCCATAAGCCTGGGTTGACTTTTAAGTATAAGAAACAGGGGCGCCTGGGTGGATCAGTTGGTTGGGCGACTGCCTTCGGCTCAGGTCATGACCCCGGAAACCCGGGATCGAGCCCCACATCGGGCTCCCTGCTCGGCAGGAAGCCTGCTTCTCCCTCTCTCACTCCCCCTGCTTGTGTTCCCTCTCTGGCTGTGTTTCTCTCTGTCAAATAAATAAAATCTTTAAAAAAAAAAAAAAAGAATAAGAAACAACCCTTTGTTCCAACGTTTGCATAGGCAGGGACCAGGCAGGGAAGCCTCCTGGGCCACCAAGGACGTGAAGCTTCTTAAGTCCCTGCAGACATGGTCCGGGCGCCTGGCCGACTCGGTCGTCAGCCTCCAGCTTAGGCTCAGGGCGCTGGCATCCGACTTCTTGCTCAGAGGGGAGCCTGCTTCTTCCTCTCCTCTGCCCTTCCCCCCCTCCTGCTCCATAGCTCTCTCTCTCTCTCAAATAAATAAATAAAACCTTTTTAACAATAAAGTCTTAAAAAATTATTTTTAAAAAACAGGGCCCTTTCCCCAAGGTGGGAACAGGAGCCGGGCACACACTGTCTTTGCCTCGGCACCTGAGCTCAAGCCCGTGGGCCCATCACTCTGCACCGGGTGAGCCCCCGGGCGCCCAGGTCAGAGAGCCACAGCCAGACAGAAGGCTCACCTTGAGGCCTTGGGTTTTGAGCTCGATGCCTTTCAGGGGTTGGAGTGTCTTCCGAGCATCTGAGAAGCAAACATTTCTTTTTTTTTCATTTTTTTAAGAATTTATTTATTTGACAGAGAGAAACACAGCCAGAGAGGGAACACAAGCAGGGGGAGCGAGAGAGGAAGAAGCAGGCTTCCCGCCGAGCAGGGAGCCCGATGTGGGGCTCGATTCTGGGTCTCCGGGATCATGACCTGAGCCAAAGGCAGATGCTTAATGACTGAGCCCCCATGCACCCCAGAAGCAAACATTTCTGACCCAACGTGGGGACTGGTGGTGTCCCTCCACTGCTGACTTCTTCCTACACAGGCCCAACGCCCCGTGGGAGAGCCTCCTGGCCCGGGGCTCTGGGTGCAGTCCCATGACATGCTGGGGCAGGGGGGGCACGTCTGCCCTCGCCCACTGGCTGCCGCTGAAACAGACCCAGACTGATTCTGCCCCCTGGTCCCCCCATTCCTTATCAGTCTCCTGAGGCTGCTGCAAAAATTGGTCACAAACATAATGGCTTTAAACAACCCAAACCCACTGTCTCGCCATTCTGGAGGCCCAGACTCCAGGACGGGTCTCCCGGGGCTAAAATCAAGGTGCCGTCAGCGCTGGTTCCTCCCGGGGGCTCCAGGGCTGAGTCTGTCCCTCGCCGCCTCCGGCCTCCAGAGGTGGCCGCCTTCCTCCGCTCGTGGTCCCACCTCTGTCACCACAGCCTGCCGCAACGTCTCCGTCCTCAGGCTCGGGCCCTGCCACCACCCGCAGCCCTCGTCATGACATCGACCCACCCGTGTCACCCAGGATGTCCCTTGTCTCAAGGTCCTCCACCTGACCCACCTGCCGAGCTCCCTTCGCCGTGGGGGGGCACGCATTCACTGGTTCCGGGGCAGGATGTGCACATGTTCGGGGCTCCCTGCTCTGCCCCCTGCACCTCATGGGAAAGCATCCCGGCCTGGGCGAGGGCCGCAGCTTCTGCCCGGGGTCTGCAGTGAGAAGGCGGGGGGGGCGGGAGCAGCCGCGCTGACCCCAGAAGAGCCCACAAGAGACAGCGGCGCCCGGCGGCCCTCCGTCTGCAGCCGTCTGTTCGGGCAGAAGCTGGCTGGTGCGTCACGGCCTCACGGCGAGCGCCCATCCAGCTGAAGAAATGCTACTATTTTTTAATATTATTAAATGTAGAAGTTCTTTGAGCTGAAGTCCCCCATCATAGAACGTTACACCCTGCTGTCCCCTGCAGACATCCAGGAAAGGGGCTTAAAAAGAGCCCCCAAGGCCCGTCCCCACCTCCCCAGGGGCCCATGGTAATGGCAGTCAGAAAGACGACGCCGCTATGTCTATGGGAGAGGCCCCTCAACACAGGTCAGACCAGGATGTGGGGGCCCCATGGGCTGTTTGCACGCCTCTCCACCAGTGGCCGCAGCCCCCAGCCCATCACCTGTGCAGCTCTCTGGAGGGTCCCTCCTCAGTCCCCCCAGGTCTGGGGACCTTAGTGCTGGAGCTGGGCCCTCGGCCTGGACACTCCCAGCTAGGGCCGTGGATCCCCTGTGGGGCCGGAGGCTCCGAGACACAGTCGTTCCCACGGTGTACCCCACGGTGTACGCTCCCAGGCCTGGAGGACTGGGAGCCCACACCCGCCCACCCTGCCCGAGACCAGGAGCCTCTCCTCAGCCCCGCTGAGCCCAGCCCGCAGGGAGGGCAGGAGAAATGGGCACAGAGCCTGCTCCGGGGCCCATGGGGGCCCGCAGCGGCCCTAACAGGAGGATGTGACCTTGCCCGGCAGAGCAGAGGGGGATGGGGAGGCTGTGCAGATGTGGGGCCTGGGACCGAGCGGGGCCTCCAAGAGTTACGGGTGGGATGACAGGGACAGCTCGGGCTCAGGAGAGGGGCAAAAGGAGGGTTCTCCAGGTGGGCCCCGTATCTCACAGGACCCCTAACCAGCCCACCCGCATGGTGTCCTCCCCAGTGGGAGACAGAAATGTGCAGGATCTACCTGGAAATGGTGAGCCTCCTTAAATTAAAGTAATAAGTCCCCTAAAATATATCATGTGGTCTTTTATTGGAGGCCATCAGATTCTAAAATTCACGTGGAAAAGAAAACCTGAAAGGCCGACGGACTGTGGGTCCCGGTGGTCATGCGACCATGAGCTAACGATGGTTTCTTCAGTCGTGAGGGTTGGAAAATATCAAAAGAAGACTAGAACTTGGTGACACACAGAAATGATGAGGTGTGACTGTCAGTGGCCATGAATAAAGCTTTATTGGCACACGGCCACACCGACTGTCTCCCTCTCGTCGGTGTTGAGCACACGGGGCAGGGCCGGGCTGGCCGGCAGCGTGAGCTCTCCCTCTCGGGGTCCTCCCCCCGCCCCGTCCTGGACTAGCACGTGGCCAGACTTCACCCCGCTCTCCAGGGCTCGCTGGGTCCTGCTGTCACCAGGCTTCTCTCGGCTCCAGGAAGACCGTGGTCAAGCGGCTGCGTCCCTGCCCTGGGCAGCTGACATCTGGCCAGGGAGACAGGAAAACGCCTGATCAGATGGGTTTGGGATGGCGTGGCCAGGGAGCCCCTCTGAAGGGCAGACTGTGGACAGAGAGCTGAGTGTCACTGCCCAGGCACGCCGGAGGGAAGGCCCTCTGGGAGGCGGGAGAGGCAGCCGCCAAGGCCCCGGGGAGAGACTCCCGGCCGGGATTCCAGGGCAGTCGGAAGGGGACCCAGGGCTCAGCAGACAGCCTGCCACCCCCTCCTGGAGCCGTTCTGCAGGGGCGGGGAAGGGCACGGAGGGGAAGCCAGTTCAGAGCTGGGCACACAGCAGGTGCTGGACGAATGTCCCCTCTTGTGAGCAGCAAGGCCCGGCTGAGGAGCTGTGGGTCCCGGCAGCGGGGCGGGCACAAGCACGGATGCTTGGCGGTGACAGGCTCCATGACCGACCTTCCGCCGGGCTCCCGGGGCCTTTCTGCACTGGCCTCATCCTGGGGCCCTGCCCTCAGCCTGCACGGTGCAGGGGCCTGAGCAAGAGCCCCCTCTGCTCCCCCCGTCTGTGCTTGCTCATCGCCGGCCCCCTGAGCACCCCCAGCCCTGTTCCCTGCCACCAGGCCCCGCTTACCCGGCTGCACTCAGACCTGCGTGGACCGCTCTCCCCCACCGCAGCACTCGGAAGTGTGGGAACGACCCCGTGCTCTAACTGTGACCTCCCACACCCTCCCGGGGCCGCGCCCAACCAGGCCAGACTGGCTCCTCCCGTCCATCCCGCTACCACCCTCCGAGCGGAAGGGGGAGGCTCTCGCCCCAGACGGTGTCCGGCGGCCTGAGTCCTCAGCCTCCTGGGGGGACCGCTCTCTGGGCACCCCGCCCATCGCGCTGCACGGCATGCAGCCGTGGCCACCCACGCAGCCACCCCTAACCGCGCCCCGCTGGCGGCCGTCACCCACGCCACGAAGGCCACTGTGTGGTGGGCACCCCCGCCCCAGGAGGGGCAGCTCCACTGACTTCATTAATCTGACGCCGGCTCACATGTCAAAGTGCACACAATTTCTTGTAAAAATGATCTGGCTGCTAATTAGGCTGTTTATAACTTGTTCCCTGGTCACTAATGATAATTAACATGCAAATTAGCTCTGGGAGGGGAGGCTCTGGGGCCCCAGTTCATTACCCCGTTAATTACTGTTTGCATACTTAAACATCATGGATATAAATGGCAGCATTTAGTGTAACGGGCAGGATGATAATTATACCAATGACATTTCGAAAAGTCATTTCACTGTGTTATTTTTCTGTGTGATTAATGATTCCTTGACTGGTTGATAAACTTCGTTTGCTCAAGCCAATATAGGCTTTGTACACAAACCAGCCGGCGGGCTAGGCCCACTCATCTCTGCGCTCCTCCCCCTTGGTTCCAAAGTTTCAGAGGAAGGAAATGCAAAGGAGAAAGTTGGGTGGCTTTGGGGAAAGAAGTTTTCCAACTTCTCCTTCCCCCCTTTCCTCCTTCCCTCCTTCGCCCCTTTCTCCCCTCACTTCTCTCCCTCCCTCCCTCCTTCCCTCCTCCCTTCCTCCCGACTGGTCAGCTGTCTGCTGGACAATGGCAGCCCGACCCTGCTCTCCTGGAGCCCAGACCCAAAGAGAAGGAGGCAACAACAGCCAGGTGCATGACGCCAGGAGGTGAAGCAAGGGAAGCGGCAGAGGAAAATGGAAAGCTGTGTTCAATGAGGGGAGTCAGGGAAGGTCAATCTAAGGAGGGACCAGTAGGCCTAAGCCTGAAAGAAGGGAGGGAGGAAGGATGGGGAAAGAGGGGCCGGCTGTGCAAAGGTCCTGGTGCAGGAACAGGCTTGTGGAGGAATGGGTGGGGTTGGGTACGGCAAGGGGGCCGGGACGGCTGGGCAGAGGGACAGGCAGGAGATGGTGGCGCAGGTCCCATGGCAGCAGAAGCTGTGCGTTTATGGCCCAGAAACATCCCTGATAAAAAACATCTAGGTGAAGAACCATCTGCACTGGCATATCGCAAACGTGCCCTAAACCAAAGCTTCCCCCACAAAAGCGCCCCTGATGCAGGGGTGGCCCTGGGCAAGCCACCACATCTGCACCTGAGACTAAAGCAGCCCAGAGCGACAGGTGGGCAGATGGGTGACGGGAATGGCAGGGGCGCTCCTCCCCCACCCCCTGCATTATTGATCAGGAGATCCAATAGGAGAAGCCAGCCCCATGACAGGTGTGGCCCCTGCCTGCCGGGCCCAGGGAGGGATCCAGGCCTGCGGATGGTCCGCAGCGAGGAGGAAGGACCCTGAGATGAGGGAGTCCCCCCACAGGCTCCAGGCTCCAGAGGACGGCGTCACCCTGCCGAGTCTCACCTGTCTGGCCTCAGGGACGAGAGGCTGAAATTCCACTTGGTGACAACCAGGCCTCCAGCCGCCGCCGTCCCCGGATCCCTGCCGCTGTCCGACTACTGCTGCCGTAGGTAAGCCTCTTGGGGTGAGGGAGGGGCTGCTCACAGTCGCGAGGGTGTCCTGAGCCCGGCAGCCAGGGGGCTCTGGGTGGGTTCCCAGGCCCTCAGACAGCACACGGGATGACGGGATGGTGGATGAATGCTGAGCCCAGGGAAGTGACCAGAGCCTCAGATGGCCGCCCAGCTGGGAAGCACCCTGGAGAGAGCCCACAGTCACCTCTGGGGGGCATTGGATGCCACGGGCTCTTGCCAAGGGCTTTCCCTTTCTAACTGGGGTTGGCTGAGACAGCCAACTGGTTGGGCACCTGGGGGTGGGGGAGATAAGGGGTCTGGCGGCCCCAGGGAACCCCAGGGAAACAGTGCCATCACTGAATGGACACTTGGGCCTGGCCATGCCGGCCTCCCCACCCTTGTGCGCCGGGAGGGCAAGGCCTAGCCAGCTTGCCTCCAGCGTCGTTCCAAGGGTCCCCCCCCCGGGGGGGCCCTGCCCTGGCTCTGGCAGTGGTGGCAGCTCCCAGTCCTGGGGGGCCCCGACTTCTCTCCTCGCTTCAGGAGAAGGCCACAGCGGGGTCGGCAGCCAGCGCCGCAGGGGTGGGGCAGAAGCAGGACAGGGCCTGGCCTCCACTTTCTGATTTCTGGGCTCAGCGGTGGGACCTGCCTTGGGGCAGCACTCAGGTCTCTGAAGAGCAGGGCTGGGGGAGGGTGTGTAGAGCACACCTGCTTTTATTCGGGGAGGGGGGGTTGCCCTGCACTCCAAGCCTCGGGCCTTCGTGGCACAGCAGGCGTCCTGGACGAAGGGCTCGCGAAGTTTCCTTATACAATGAAGTAGCTCACTGGAGCTAGGGGAGCGGAGGGTGAGCTCCCGGCGGGCGGTCTCAGGACTCTGCGCCCCCAGACAGGGCGCGGGAACACGCCACCAACTCCGCCTCCCACAGAGCAAAAGCCACAAAACCGTAAGGCCGATCCCAAGGCTGAAACCGACGGTCCACATCCCTGAACTCCTGTTTCCAGCTTCCTGCTGCACTTCTGCTCAAACCCAAGAAAATTCTGGTAGCGGCTCAGAGCTCCCTTTCCAGCTGGTGGGGTTTTAGCCCAGAGTCAGGCGCGACTAGGACAACAGCTAGGGCAGGGACCCCATGCTCCTGTTGGCGCTGTGACACAGGTGCCCTGGTCCCTTAGAGCTGCCGCTCCATGGCTGTTTCAGGGAGCACAAGGAGTCCCACAGGGTCACCCCTGTCCCCCCAAACCCCGCCAGTTCTGACAGCATAGACCACGGCCACCGCTGGGCAGGAGGAACAGCCCCTGGGGTCCCGGTCTTCATGCACAGTGGTTGCAGGATCCGTCACAGGGAAACCCCATTTTCCCTAAGGCTGGGGATGAGCCCTGGACCCCCCCCCCAAAGACCACCTGTGCTGTCCTCACGGGCTCTGACGGGCACAGTGGAGCCCGGCGCCATTCAGCATCGCCGCCACCTGATGCGGGTCAGAAACGGCAAGAAGCCCTTTCCATAGGAAGTCTGCTTCCTTTTGAATTCGGGTCACACCGAGGCCTCAGCAGCGCAGGTGTGTGTGTGTGTGTGTGTGTGTGTGTGTGTGTGTGTGACACCTGCTCGTGTTCCTGCATCCAGAGACGTCCGCCCCATGGCAGGAAGCAGGTGCCCTGGGGTCACCCGTGTCCGCGTGTGCTGCTCTCAGGTGGGGGCCGGGGTCACAGGTGGTGACCCACGGAGTCCTCGGGCGCATCTGGCCTGCACCACGGGTCCGCGGGCTCAGTGAGCAGGGCAGAGGGGCGGGGGGGCCATCACAGCTAATGTGATGCTGAATGTCAGGCCGCCCCCCACCAGCATGCCCCAGGCCTTCCCACAGCCCCACGCGGCAGCCCTGCTCCATTATGGCTCTTGCCTAATTAGGATAATTTAAGGGAAAGTAATCAGAGCAATGGGACAGCTCTTAATAGACTGTCGCCACCGCATCCATCGCTCAGGCACTGTGCCCTTGTGCAAGTCAGGGAGCCGGGGCCTGCCCCTACACGCGCCTGGATCCCAGGCTCTGCCTCTGCCCGTGGTGCCCTCCCTAATGGGCCAACCGGCCACAGCCTCCGTCCCAGGAGACCTGGACCCTGGGAAGGAGGCTGGAGATGCGGCAGCGCTCACTGCCAGAGACCCCCACCCAGCCTATCTCACAGCACCCCTGCTGCCCCCCACTCTGCCGGCAGCCACTCAACCCGGTTCCCTGAGCCCTGTGGAGGAACGAGGGCGTACCAGGCATCTGGGCACCTTGGCAACTTGAATTAGGAGGGGTCCTTGCCCAAATCAAGACCATCTCTCCAAGGACATACAACCCATTGACCTTCCCCAGCAGCCCCCACTCCGCCACTCCCACTCGCTGCCTGGGCGGGGCTCAGCATCTCAGACCCGCTGAGGCCTCTGGCGCCCTTTGCTTCTTGCTGCTGCTGCTTGTGTGGGGGTGGCAGGAGGTGGGGGGTCCCCAAATAGCCACCTGATGCTGCACTCCCTCCTCAGCCACAGTGAGGGTGACCCCTGGCCAGCAGTCTCACGTCACAGCTCCTCAGAGCCACTTCTGGGCCATGTCCCAAGGAGGGGCATGCCCACCGCTCAAGACAGGTCATCTGGGCCAGAGCGAGCAGGTCGGCAGAAAGCCGCTGGGCGAGCACAAATGTCACCTGCAGGCTGTGTGGGCAAGAGCCTGTTCGGAGGGGCGCCCACAGCGCGGGAGGGGGGGGCAGTTTCCCCGGAAACAACCTACAGGGAGAGGGGCTGGCGATGAAGGCACACCACACACACACACACACACACACACACACACACTAGGCAGAGCTCTAAGAGGGCAGGGCCCGGGGCACTTCTCCGTGGAGTTGCCTCCCCATCTGTGGAGATGCGGTGAGGATGCGCTGAAGGCTGGCCCCGCCCCAGTGGCCCCGAGACCCCCACAGACTCCGGGTCTCTGTCCCAGGCAGCTCTCCCTTCCTCCTTCCCCGACCCTTCCCGGCGAGGGCCTGGGGTAGGTAAACCGGGTCCCCAGGCGTCGGGGGCGGGGCCGGGCCGGAGCCGGGTCTGGACCAGACGGGGTCCCGGGCAGGGTCTGGACGGGGCGGGGTCTGGGGCGTGGCCTGGGGCGGGGTCCGGGGCGGGGAGGGGGCGGGGTCTGGCGGGGTGTTGACGCTCTCCCGGGAAACCGACCTCCCCTGCGGAGCCGCACCCACCGCTCCTCCCCGCAGCCAGCAGCTCACAGCCCGCAACGCCTCGGAGCACAGGCGAGTGTGCGTGTCTGAGCCCACAGGCGTGAGTGTGTGTGAGCATGTGTACCTGTGTGAGTGTGCATGCGTGTGTTCTGTGTCTCAGGGTGCTTGTGCGGGCGTCTGTGGGTTACAGGGCGTGTACGGGGCGGGGCTCGTGTGCAGGCACTCTGGGACCCTAGAGCCTGTCCCTGAGTACCATAGTTAGTACTTAAGATCAGGTTTGGAGAAGGGTCTGCGGGAGTGGCAGGGGCTGCTCCCCAGAGCCAATCTCAGAACTGTCCCCTGTCCTGGGCCAACGGGGCTCCTCCCCACCCGCACCGAAGAGCCAGGCAAGTGGCCCTCCCCACCCCAGCAGCCCAGCTCTCCCACTTGGAATGGCGGGCTGTGGGAGGTGGGCAGAGGTCTGGCCCTGAGTTTAGGCAGGTCTGTGGAGACGCAGAGCTGAGAAGGTGGTCTGTGTGACCTGGACAGGGCGTGGGTGGGGGTACTCCACCTTCCTGTGGGGTCCTCTGCTGGCGGTGGGGTGGGGAGGAAGGGCCTGGAGTCCCTGACCCCGCAGGCCACCCGGCTCCTCACGTGGGTCACCGAGCAGGGACAGCGTCCCATTCTGCAGAGGAAAGGAGCCTGGACTGGTGGACCCTGGCACATGCGCGCGGCCCCACCCGACTCTTCACTCCAGGGCGCTCTGCACTGACTCTGGAGTCCCCGTGAGGAGGGGAGGGGACTAAACACGCCCCCCCCCCCGCCCCAGGTGCCCGTGAGGACTGGACATGGGCCCTCCATGGGCACAGCCGTAATGTCAGCGCGGGAGCTTGTGGCCTGCCTCTGCAGGGAAGGAGACCAGCGCCTGGCCCTGGGAGAGCTCCCCTTGGCCACCGCCTTCTACCTGGCGGCCTTCAGCTGCCACGCCCCCTCGGCCGTGCGGAGCGTCCGAGCTGCCCTGGCTGAGGCCCGAGGGGCGCCCGTGCTGGCCACCCTGGAGGCCTGGTGCCGTGGTGACAGCCAGATCCCCGCCATCCACTGGGACGGCATGGCGGTTGTCTCCCTGACCGGGACCCTGGCCTCGGCGTTCCTGGCCACCCTCTGCCCCGACCACCCAGCGGCGGTCCTGCACTCCCTAGCCAGCCTGCTAGCTCAGGGGCGCCACCAGGAGGTGGCTCAGCGCTGCAGCACCTTGCTGGACGCTCGCTCCCAGCAAGCCCTGGAGCTCCAGCTGACCCGCGCCCTGGCCCAAGTCCTGTCCGGGGTGCAGGTGAACGCTGGCGTGGCAGACTATTTACAGGCCTTTGCCTCCAGTGAAGACCGGACCGTGGCCTTCGTTCGAACCCACCAGCAGCCTTACCTCCCCGTGCTGATCAGCACCCTGCAGAACTATATCTCAGGGCAGCAGGAGGCAGAGGACCGCGTCAGCCAGCAGGAGGCCAGCTGCCAGGAACTCCTAGCAGCCCTGGACCCCGCAGGCACCTGGAGTGATGCCCTGTCACCAGAAGCCCTGCTCCGCAGTGGCCGGTATGAGGACTGCCGGGCAGCGTGCAGCCGGGCCCTTGAGTCTGACCTGATGGGCAGCAGACCCCCAGGTAAGAGTGAGGTTCTTGGACCCCTAAGGGCCAGGGTGAAAGTTACTCTGGCCGTGCCTTCACAGTATACTTAAGTCCTGATTTTGGTAGAGTCGGGTGTTGTTCCCGATGTGGGGACACCACAGTGAAAAGTTGGACTAGTCCTCTCCCTACAGAGCACCCAAGAAAAAAAAAAACAAACAAAATATGTGCTTTGAAAAATGGACCCTGCCACATGCTGCTCTAGCTGGGTGGTCAGGGAAGGCTTCTTGGAGGCGGTGTCACTTGAGTTAAAGCTAAAGGATTCCCAGCAGCAGAGAAGGAACACACCAGGTCCCTAAGGGAGAAAGAATGGGGGTATCCTTGCCACTGAATGGAACCATAGTGGCTGCTGGGGGACGAGAGCAAAGGAGGAAGGAGAGGCATGGAATAGATGTGGCCAAGTCCTGCTGGGCCTGAAGGTGCTTGGATTTTTACCCCCAGAGCAGCAGTCTTGCACTGTGGAGCGAGGTGCTCTGGGTTGCATTTCCATAGTTTCTTCTGTCTGCTGTGTGCAAGTGTGCCTGGGGAGACAGAGTGGTAGCAGGAGCTGCCGGGAGCCGGGGAGCCGGGGAGCCGGGGAGGAGGGGAGGAGGACCATCTTAGGAGGCCAGGGGAGCAGTTCTAGCGAGAGACGGCAGGGGCACAGGTGGGGGAACAATGATTTCAAGAGTTTAGCCACTGGATTGCAGGGGGGCAGGAGAGAAGCAGACGGGGAAAGGGGTCAACAGGGGCTTTCGACACACCTGGCTTGAGATACTGCCCGGGTCTGGTTGCCTTACGGAGTCCTCCTTCTGGGGGGTGGCTGGAGAGGCAGAAGCCACATGCCAGCCTACTGCAGATGCTCCAAGATCGCTGCCAGCCCCGTGGCCCTCTCTGGGCTGCTCCCCATGTGCACGTGGGGGTCGGGGCTACACCCACTTCTGAGCGTGCTCTTGTGATTTCAGTGAAAGTGTGTATCGCAGCCTTAAAATCGTGTCGCCCACTAAGTGCTCAAAAAGATGCCCTTGAGTCAATCGTGCGGACATGTCACTGGGCAGCTGAACACATGAGCCTTGATGTGAGAGGGTAGTTGGTTTGAAGAAAAGGTTTCAGAATCCAAACCCACAAAGAGACTCAGGGTGGGGGGTTTAGATGTGGAGGGAGTGAGGCCGCCGTACACTTGGAGAATGCCAGCTGCCACTCCGAGCACAAGGTGGGCAAACGGTCATAGGCTCACTGTGCACTGGGGGAGGCTGAATGCAGCTTCCGTGAGCCGTCCTCCAAGGGCACTGGAGTGTTCACGGTAGGCTCCTAACGACCCACCACACTGCCCCCACAAAGAAGGACCCAGCAGAGGGGACAGGAGGGCAGGAAGACAGAGGGAAAGGGGGAGGCTGCAGGGTGCTGACCAGAGCCAGAAGACGCGGGTGTTTGCGAGAGGATGAGACGCACGCTGCCACGTCCGTGACAAGAGGACAGAAAGTGTCTGTGTTCTGTGCCACAGAGGGCTTACTGGTGACGCCCGTGTTTGTGTGTTGGGGAGGCAGGGATCAGACAGAGAGAACTGAAAAGCGAGTGGGCAGGTTTGTTTCTGGAAATAAGCCAGGCCGGAAGCCCTGAAGCCCTCTTGCTGTAAAGGGCTCGAATAGCCTCGACAGAGTCCCAAAGCAGCCTGACCTTATGAGGAAGTACGGTGCCCTCCGTGCCCAAAGCATAAACGCACAGAGGCCTCTGAGCAGGGATATTGAGGCTGGGGGCATGTGGCAACGCCCAGTGGGAGGGGCCTTCCACCTTAATGATCCGTAGAGACCCCCATGGAGACCAGGACTCCCAAGGCTAGGTAAACCCTGCCCGCCGCAGTGCCCAGCCCAGGGACAACGGCCAGGAAGCTTGTCGGGCCTGCCCCGGCTCTGCAGCGGGCAGCACCACCTTCCTTCAGAGTCGCTGCGTTAATTAGACCTAAGTCACGGAGGTGACAGGGAATCACCTTATCGCCACCATCAGCACCGACATGGCTTACAACATGCACAAATAAACGGCTTCTAACAGACTTTTTACAAACGCAATTTCCTAAAGCAAATGTATTCTGATCCCAAGGTTAGTTATAAGGGTCTTTGAAAACACTGAAGAAACCCAAATATTTGGACAAGTGCTCTGCCCTTCTCAATAGGCAGACATACAGGGACGCTCCGTATGAAGGCAGGCCTAAGTATGGTTTCAGCTCACACGTCCGGTGGGCAAGCTCCCAGGCACCAGGGCACCCATATCTCCTTCATTCAACGTTCTTCATTAAGAACCACTGCAGTAGGTGGAAAGCAGGGTCGCGGTGGCTTTAAGCCCCTCCCACAAGGGGCTGGAAGTTGGCGTGGCCTCAAGACTTGCTGGGACCAATGACACATAGTGGAGTGGCCCTGATGTCACGTGGTCCTGAATCTTAAAGTTGTGACAATATGGGGGGGGGTACAAAATGCTATCCCATTGTTCTGCTGTTGTTTTAATTTTAATTTTCCTGATTACTAGTGAGGCCAATTCAGTAAATTAAATTAATTTAATTTAAAAAGTTTTTCTGATCTGGTGGGTGGAAAGTGGTCTATCTTATTTTAATTTACATTCGTATCATTACTATGATATTGAACATTGGTCACATTTCTGTGCCATCTGTGTTTTTTCTCTTATGGGAAATGCTTTTGCCAATTCTCATATTAGATTTTTTTTTCTTACCAATATGTAGGAATTCTTCAAATACACTGGGTATTAATCTTTTGCCCTTTGTATATTTTGTATATATTTTCTATACATTTGCTCTACTGGTTATTACAAAGCTACACTACCCAATACACAGGCTACTGACTTAAGGGATAGATAGAAAGGCCAATGAAACAAATGGGAAAGACCGGAAATGACCCATAGGCATCCAGAACTTAATATGTAAGAGTGAGCATCACAAGTCTATAGGGAAAGAAGAGGACCATGATCTAGTGGATGGTGCCGATTCTGGGGGAACACATGGATTCCAGGTGTATTATGTAATAGCTAGGTTTTGTAGTTTCTAAAAGAAAATATAAGAGAATGTCATTAAGATTTCTGTGGACAGCTAGACTTCTTAAGATACAAAGAGTGGAAAAAGTAAAGGGAAATTTGCTGTATTTTGTTAAATTAAAATGTTTAGACTTCCGTTTTGCTCCTAACTATAGAAACCCCCATCCTCATGAGCACACTCAGACACGAAGTATCAGGAAGGGGGTGATACTGGTGCCGATCGGAACCTCAGGGAGTAAAAGACCCCTCGGGCCCTGTTCCAAGCACTAGACAAGCAAGAATTCATTTCATCCTCCTTGCCCTTTGAAGGCAGACCATTTTAAACCCCCTTATAAAACAGAAAAGGAAACTGAGACACAGTGAGATCTGGTAAATGGACCAAGCCCCCATCGCGTCCCTTGCCCTCTTCCCTGCACCTGACCGCGGCCCCTGTTTCAGAGGGAAGCGCTGGGCCCCAGCTTTGCCCCAAGAAGCCTGGAAGTGAAGATGCAGGAAGCCCCAGCAACCAGCCCGACCCAAAGTCGTAGCGTCTTGGAACGCCAGCACTGACCTGGGTGCGCCGACCCCAGGAGAGGGAACTAATTCCCCAAATCCATGATTAAAAAATAGAAAGGTTTTGTAACTGAATTCCCCTGTTGGCCAATCAGTGAGGTTGCCTTTGAGCCCACGGGAATAGAGCACTGCCGGGCAGGCCTGCGTGCCCCACCCACCCCAGGCTGTCCATCCTGAGTCTGCTCTATCGCTGACCGTCCATCATCGTGATGCAGTGCCCTGGGCCACGGGACACTCTAGGGAGATGCCGTGAGGTGCTTCCGAGGGTCCAAAGCGCTAGACGCTCGGGGGCTAGAGGCCGCACAGCCTGGAGAATGTGGCCCCAAAGGCAGACCAGAGCCTCTCTTTCTCTCCCCAGGTGAGCGTCGGGCGGCTCTGCTGGTCACCCGCGCAGCCGCGGCCTTCTTCCTGGACAATGGGGCCCGGGACCTGCTGCGGGACCTGCATGAGGCCTTCCGCCAGAGCCCCTCAGGGGCGCAGAGGCAGTTCGAGGCGGTGCTCTCCGCAGGGGACCGCGAGCGCGTGCGGGCCCAGGCGCAGGAGGCAGCGGACATGGGCTTCGCCCACTTCCAAGAGGCGGTGCGGAGCCGCGCTGAACTCCGCGAAAACTCAGGCGGCGAGCTGCTGGCCCCGGTGACCCGCGCGCTCCGTGTCCTGCTGCGCCTTGCGCCGCCGGGGGTGCGCCCGGCACTGGGCACTCGCTTGGCCGAGTGCCTGCTGCTGGCCGGGGACGCAGCGGGCGCCCGGGCGCTGTGCGAGCGCTTGCTGCGGCCTGCGCGCCCCGGGCACCGAGCGGACCATTGCGTCCGAGTCCACACCGAGCACCGTGCGCCCCTGATGGTGCTGCGCGGCTTCTGCGCGCTGCACGCCAGCGACCCAGGGCGCGCGCGGGAGGACTTCCAGGAGGTGGTGGAGCACGGACCGCCGCACCTGGGCAGCTGCGTGCGCGCTCTGTGCGGCCGCGGGCTGCTGAGGGTGCTGGAGGGTAGCGCGTTCCTGGGAGCGCTGGACTATGTCACCGCCTGCAGACTGCAGCCCGAGGAGGCCCTGTTCATCACGAAGGCCTACGTCCCCTGGAACCAGCGGGGCCTCCTGCTGACCGTGCTGCGGGAGGAGGGCCGCAGGATGCTGGAGCGGAGGCCGGACCTGGGACTCACGGGCGCCCCCCGCCGCCGGAGTAAGGCCACGGAGATGGACTGCCCCGAGGCCCAGGAAGGGTAAAAACTAGCCCCTCGCACCCCTGGGGCCACTGTCTCATTCTGGTCTCCAGGGAGGTAGCTGGGGGGTGCCTGTGCTCCTTTCTTACAGATGAGTAAACTGAGGCAGGAAGCAGCTCGGGGATTTCCCTGAATCGTGGGTGACAGCTTTGGCACTGGAGCCCGGACCGCGACTCTCAGTCGCGAATAGTGCGATGCTTTGTGGGCCTAATTATCATAGAAAATCAAGAACTCAAAAATGAGAATGAAAAAATACAACCTTCCCATCCCCCCACTGATAGTATTCCCTTCTAGTTGTTTCTTTCTGCTCGGGACGATAAGCTGAGTCTGAGCTCTATGAGCAATGTGTGGCCCACTTTTCTTGCTCAGTAGATCGCAGACATTTCCTTTGCCTCTGGACCCCTTCTCGGGCAGCCCGATCCACAACGCGCCCAGTGAGGTGCCATCATTCCTGGTCCGCTCCCAGGGCCTTGCCCTTGTGGAAGGTGAACACCTGCACAATGTTCTGCCCCTGAGAACGGACGCAGAGTGGGGTTCCGGGTCAGGGAGCACAGCCCTCTGTGGGGCCTAGACTACTGGAGCTGTCCGTCTGCCCGACCAGCCACACGCCCAGCCCTCATGTTCATTTTGGAGCTTTTCTCCCAGCCTAACGGGTAACCCGGGAGCTGTTTGTTTGTTTGTTTGTTTGTTTGTTTTAAGATTTTTATTTATTTGACAGAGAGATACAGAGAGATTGCTGGTAGACAAAGCAGTGGCAGAGGGAGAGGGAGGAGCAGGCTTTCCGCTGAGCAGGGAGCCCGATGTGGGGCTCGATCCCAGGACCCCGGGACCATGACCTGAGCCGAAGTCAGCTACTAACTGACTGAGCCCCCCAGGCGCCCCGCCCCGGGAGCTGTTTGATCTGGCCGCTGAGAGGTGACGGGAAGGTTCTTTAGCAAAGCTGAAAGCACTGAGTTGGGGGTGGTGACCCCCACCCTGCACTAGCGCACCACACACACACTGCACACACACGCACACACACACACACGCACACACACACCCCACACAC
>PITA01024567.1:0-26037 GCA_004023965.1 Spilogale gracilis | reverse complement strand
ACTGAGACACCCAGGCGCCCCACCCTGTATATTTGTTAAAGAATGAGAATGAAAGGGGTGCCTGGGTGCCTAAGCCATTGACGTCTGGCGTTCCCTCTCTCGCTGTGTCTCTGTCCAATAAGTACATAAAATCCTAAAAAAAAAAGAGTGAAAATGAAAAAAGGAATTGATATTTCGGTACAGCTATGAAATAGATTGGCTCTAGCAGACCCCCTGAATGTTCTTGGGGACCTCTAGGGACGGCATGGAACACACACTGGGGCCAGGTATAGTTTGGAAAACATGGAGATTGGGGCATCTGGTTGGCTCAGTTGTTGGGCCTTCAACTTGGGTCACGCCTTCAACTCGGGTCATGATCCTAGAGTCCCGGGATCGAGCCCCACATCAGGCTCCCTGCTCGGCGGGAAGCCTGCTTCTCCCTCTCTCACACTCTCTGCTTGTGTTCCCTCTCTGGCTGTGCTTCTCTCTGTCAAATAAATAAATAAATCTTTAAAAAAAGAAAACGTGGAGGTGATGTGGAATCATAAAAACAAGCACCACAATCCAAAAGAGGGTGGAAAACAGGGAAGAAAGAGCAGAGGACAGACAGATCGCATGGAAGAGTAAAGCAGCGGAGGGGCCGCTCGGTGCATTTGCCAGGGGGTGTGGGGCCATGACCTCTTGGGGACCAGAAGACTGCAACAGGGCAGGTAACATCTGCTTACTTCAAGGACTTGAGAGCCAGGGGACAATGGTCTAGGAACTGTGAGGGGCGAGACACAGGTTTTGCAAAACCCCCGGTTGGAAACGTAAAGAAAGCATATACTCACGTGATGGGATGCTCTAGAGTGACAAAGGCAAGCCGACTTCTTCTCCTGGAAGTAATACAGCCATCTGCCACACCGACATTGGCCCAGGGATCGCATTTACCGTGGAGGAGAGGAAAGGTGGGAGCCTTCTGGATGCTGGAGCCGTTGTCATTCACGGTCTGGAGTGTTAATGGGTGTGTTTCTTTTTTTTTTTTTTTTAAAGATTTTATTTATTGATTTAACAGAGAGAGAGAGAGATCACAAGTAAGCAGAGAGGCAGTTAGAGAGGGAGGAAGCAGGCCTCCCGCCGAGCAGAGAGCCCGATGTGGAACTCGATCCCAGAACCCTGAGATCATGACCTGAGCCGAAGGCAGAGGCTCAACCATCTGAGCCACCCAGGTGCCCGGGTGTGTTTCTTTTATAATTAAAATAAAATATAATTATAGTATAATTGTTTATAATAAATAAATCATTGTTTATTATATAAATAATATACAAATATATTATATATTTTTAAGATTTTATTTATTTTAGAGAAAGAGAGTAGAAGCTGGGGGAAGAGCAGAGGGAGAGAGAGAAGCAGATTCCCTGCAGAGCAGGGAGCACAACTCAGGACTCGATCCCAGGACCCAGGGTTCATGACCTGAGCTGAAGGCAGACACTTGACCAACAGAGCCCCTATATAAAATCATATTTTATAATTATAAGTTGATAATTAATCACTAGTACAATTATGATTTGTGCATTTTATCTATACGTGTGCTTTACTTATATCTAAATGGTTTCTGTATGGTGTGGTGTCATCAGGGTGATGGTGGTGCCTAGCCCATGGCTTGGTATGCATAAGGTGCTCAATAAGTAGTTGGGTGCATGAGAATGATCATCATTAATTAGTCATAATGTGGACTCCCATTTATTGAACCTTTCCCATGCATCAGGCACTGTTGTAAATGATTTTTACATATTAGCTCATTTAACCCTCATATAAGGCTTACCAAGTGTATACTGGTAACTTCTTTGTGTGGATGACGAGCTGAAGTCCGGAGGAGTCAAGGAACCTCTCTAAAGCCACACAGCTACCAGGACCCTTCATTTTACACTCCTCACCGAAATAGTTACCTCTCATTTACCAGGGATGAAATGACTCCCCTGCGGGACTCCCACATGGGTACCAACTGTACCACGGCACCACCGAGGAAGGAAAGTGGTTCTGTGACCTGGGCATTTAGATGAGCATTTGGAGGGGACCCCCAAATTTTTTCCAGAGGAGAGCTTGGTTGGAAAGCAGTCCTTTCTCTGGGGAGCGGGCTCACTGGCAGAGCCACTCACCCCCCTCCCCACCAGGCTTAAGCATCTTTAGCTAATCAGGGCCCTTTGACTCTTCACAGGGCAGTGACTTCATGTGTGAAGCCAGCCCTGTTTTCCTCCAGGGCCTTTGAGAAACTGTAATTATATCCTGGGTTTTTATTATCATGTATGAAACACAAACAGAATTTCCCTACGCTGAGCGACTTTGTTGCCATCCCAGGGTTCCCCAGTGTATGTTTAGTAAGGGGAAGTTTCTTCTGATTTTGAGCAAGATAAGCAGGCGGAGAGGTGGGACTCCAGCAAGGGTCCCTGCGGGGCCTGTTCCGGGCGTAGGATGGAGGCTGCGCTTGGGCACTCGGCCCCTAGGTGGAGCCACGGAGCCTCAGACCCAGTGACCAAGGCCCGCAGGGCTGGGAAGCGAGTGGGGCTCTCTCTCACCGGCTAAAGGCGCTTTGAAGGCCGCCTCTCACTAGCTGCAACATGCAGGCTCCCAGCAGTGGCTGTAATTGTAGACTGACAGTGTGACCTATTTAAAGCTGTCAAGGTGATTTCTCAATGCTTCCTTTGGAAGGTGAACCTCTGTGTGTCTTCTCCACAGAATGACCCAGGTGTTTTTTGGCTGCTGGTCCACGCGCTGCCGTGGACAAGATGTGTAATCGTGAAGTGTCCGGTGTCTCCTAGGAGGAAAAATAAATTTTCAGTAAAACAGCTAAATAATACCGACATTCGGAGAAGACGGAGGGCACAGAGGGTCAGGCCTCCCCTACAGGCTTCGTCCCGGTGCCTGGCACCCTGGAGGACGCGGAGGGTTCTGGAGAATCCTGCGGTGTCCTTCTCTTGGGCTGACCCCTGCTTGAACTAGTTGGAATCTTCTTTCTGGACCCTGGTTGGAGTGCTGTGGCTCAAGGCAGGCTGAATCCCATCTGGCCAGACACCCCTGCTGCCCCCCGGACCTCAGGGCAATGTGGCTTCACCAGCCGCTTCCCGAAACCTTGTGTTGACCTTCCTCCAGGCCAGACACTGTTCCAAGGGCCTTATATTATCAACTTACTTATTCCTTCCAACAAGGGATGGGGCAGGTACTATTGTTTGCCGATGTTTATTTTCTTTTCTTTTTAAAGATTTTGTTTATTTATTTGACAGAGAAAGAGAGATCACAAGTAGGCAGAGAGGCAGGCAGAGAGAGAGAGGAGGAAGCGGGCTCCCTGCTGAGCAGAGAGCCCGATGCGGGCCTCGATCCCAGGACCCTGAGATCATGACCTGAGCCGAAGGCAAAGGCTTTAACCCTCTGAGCCACCCAGGCGCCCTGCCCATGTTTCTTAATAAGAGAGCTAAGGAACTGGTGCGTGATGAGCCAATGTAAGGCCTCATAGTGGGGTTTACTCAGCAAGGGCCTGGGGTGCCGGCCCATGATCCTACAACATGGCGCCTCTCTGATCGGCCTCCTTCTTCTGCCTGCAGCTCGTCTCTGTCCAGGCTCAGAAGATTTCTTGACTCTGCCAGCCTGTTGGGGCTCCCCAAGCGTGAGCTCAGATGAACCTGTACACCATCACCCAAGAGAAGAGACATGAAAACCCCCATACTCTCCCCATTCCATGTGACCCT
Organism: Spilogale gracilis; assembly: GCA_004023965.1. Lineage (NCBI taxonomy): Eukaryota > Metazoa > Chordata > Mammalia > Carnivora > Mephitidae > Spilogale > Spilogale gracilis. The sequence goes on along the minus strand of PITA01024567.1, from coordinate 22,336 downwards.
CTCTGATGGCAACACTCTCCCTTCCATTTGGAGGGACCCACTATCCTCACTTTTCTGACAGTCATATCCTTGTGTCTCTTTAGAGCTTTTACCACCTACCTCTATCTCCCTAACGTCTATTTTTCATTTGTTCTTAGCAAATTTCAGTTATACAATACAGTTCTCAACTATAGTCACCATGTTGTATACATTAGATCCTCAGACCTTATCCATCGTATAGCTAAAAGCTTATGCTATTTTACCAAACTCCTATTTCCCACAACTCTCAACCTTGGCGACCACTTTTCTACTCCCTGTTTCTATGAGGTCAGTGTTTTTTTCTAAAGGATTCTACATAAAGACTTTGTTTAAAGATTTTATTTATTCATTTGACAGAGAGCACAAGTAGACAGAGCAGCAGGCAGAGGGAGAGGGAGAAGCAGGCTCCCTGTCCAGCAGGGAGCCCAATGTAGGGCTCTATCTCAGGACCCTGGGATCATGGCCTGAGCCGAAGGCAGATGCGTAATGATGGAGCCACCCAGGCGCCCCAATATATAATTTTTATATGTGAAATTTTCTTGATCCTATTCGTCCATTGATGGCAATGTAGGCTGTTTACATGTCTTGGCTATTGCAATGAACATAGGCATACAGGTATCTTTTTGAGAAAAGCAGTTTCATTTCCTTTGGCTATATGTCTAGAAGGGGGATTGCTGGATTATGGTGGGTCTATTTTTAATTTCTTGAGGACCCTCCATACTGTTTTCCTTAGTGGCTGCACCCATTTGCATTCCTACCAACAATGTAAAAGGGTTCCTGTTTCTCCGTGTCCTTGCCAATGCTTACTTTTTTTTTTTTTTTTTACAGATTTTATTTATTTATTGGGCAGAGGGAAATACAGTTAGAGAGAAAACACAAGCAGGGGGAGTGAGAGAGGGAGAAGCAGGCTTCCTGCCAAGCAAGGAGCCCGATGTGGGGCTCGAACCCAGGATTCCGGGATCATGACCTGAGCCGAAGGCAGTCGCTTAACTAACTGAGCCACCCAGGCGCCCCAATGCTTACCTTTGATAACAGTACAAATAGCGGGTTTGCTCTTTGTATACATGGCATGATACTATATATTCTTTTGGACCTTCCTTCTTTTGCTCCACATTGTAATTCCTCCTTGTGTGTGACTAAAGTTCATGGGTTTTCACAGGTCCTCGGTATCACACTGGTGAGTGTCCTATAATCGACCAAGTTGGAGTATATTGGCAATGCGCCTAGTAGTAGGATTTTTGCGTGAAAGGCTATGGTTCTTTCCAACTTTTACAATTATCTTCAGCTATTTTCCAAAGAGGCTGCCCCAACTTGTATCTCTACCATCACTGTATGAGAGTCCTATTGCTTCATATCTGATACTCCATAATGACTTGAAAAAAACAATCAAGAGGTTAGATGGTAACAGTACAGGGGCGCCTGGGGGGCTCACTGGTTAAGCATATGCCTGCAGCTCGGGTAGTGATCCTGGGGTCCTAGGATCAAGCGCCATGTGGTGCTCCCGAGCTCAGTGACGAATCTGCTTTTTCCTCTCCCTCTGCCCCTGCTCCTGTTCACTCTCTCTTACGTGCACACTCTAACAAATAATAAAGATCTGAAAAATAAGGATCTTTCCATAAAAATTTGCAGATATTTTATATTTTATTTTATTCTTTCTTAAATATTTTTTAAATGTCAGTTCTTTTTTTTAAAAGATTTTATTTATTTATTTACAGAGAGAAACACAGCTAAAGAGGGAACACAAACAGGAGGAGTGAGAGAGGGAGAAGCAGGCCCCCCACCGAGCAGGGAGCCTGATGCGGGGCTCAATCCTGGGACTCCGGGATCATGACCTGAGCTGAAGGCAGATGCTTAACTGACTGAGCCACCCAGGTGCCCCTTTTGTTATTTTTTTTTTTAAGATTTTATTTATTTATTTGACAGAGACTGAGAGAGGGAACACAAGCAGGGAGAGTGGAAGAGGGAGAAGAAGGATCCCTGCTAAGCAGGGAACCCGATGTGGGACTCGAGCCTAGGACCCCAATATCATGACTCAACTTGAAGGCAGACACTAACCAACTGAGCCACCCAGAGGCCCCTATTTTTTTTTACATATGTAAGCTTTTAAAATGACAACTGTGGATATTCTTTCTAGTCCAAAGAAAGACTGGGGACATTAAGGTCAGTGAATCAAACAGCTGGTGCCGTCCAGTCTGTTGCTGTAAACCTCTGTTGAGGTGATCGTTGGTAAAACATCCCCTGAGTGCTTATTATGGGTGAGGCACTCTTCTAGGGGCTTGGCATACAACACCAAGCAATGAACAAAATAGTTAAAAAAAAAATCCAGCCCTCATGGAACAAGCATTCTAGTTGGGGAGACACAATAAATAGATGGGTAAATATATGTTAAGTGGCATTAAGCGTTAAGGGGGAGGGGCACCTGCATGGCTCAGCCCGCTAAGCCTCTGCCTTCAGGTCAGGTCATGATCCCCAGGTCTTGGGATCAAGCCCCAAATCGCATGGAGCCTGCCCCTCCTCCTGCTTGTGCTCTCTTTCTAGCACTGTGTCAAATAAATAAATAAAATCTTTTTTTAAAAGATTTTATTTATTTAAAAGATTTTATTTATTTATTTGACAGAGAGAGAGAGATCACAAGCAGGCGGAGAGGCAGGCAGAGAGAGGGGAGGAAGCAGGCTCCCCGCCGATCAGAGATCCCGATGTGGCCAGGAACCCAGGACCCTGAGATCATGACCTGAACTGAAGGCAGAGGCTTCAACCCATTGAGCCACCCAGGTGCCCAATAAATAAAATCTTGAAAGAAAGAGTTAAGGGGAAAAAGAAGTCAGGGGGAGAGTTTGGGGCACTGAGGAACTGCAATTTTAGGCAAGTGGCCAGGGAAGGCCTTGTTTATAGGTGATATTTAGTAATGATCCAAGGAAGTGAGGGCTGAGTCTTGGGGGTGCATGAAGAAAGGAGGGTTGGGTGTAGTCAAGGACCTTCTGAGGGGTCACAGAGTTGGGGACTAAGCGAGCAATGGGGAGAGCAGAGATGAGGCCATGTGGACAGAGGTGTGGGTGAATTCTCGAATGCCACGGGGAGACCGGGCACAGTCTAGACTTACTTTGAATGCAGCGCTGGCAGATTTGCTGGTGAGTGGGATGAGGGCTGGGTGACGCCCCACTTGTTTGCTTAAGCAAGAGAAGGAAGAAACTCTAGTGGGGAAGGCAGTGAGCAGCAATTTCGAGGGAAATGTGAGATGCCTACTACAGAACTGGGGGGACAAGTGGCCCAGGCGAGATGACGCGTGTGTCCAGAATTCATGGGAGAGGCCTGGGCCTCCCCTGGGGCAGAACCAGCAGAGAAGACTGAGCAAAGTGGTCAGAAATATATCAGTGTATGGCCTTCTTGGAAGGCAAGGAATAAGCGTTTCAAGAGAGATGACTTCTGACAACGGATTACTGGATTGAACAACTTGGAAGGAATTAGTGACCTTGATAAATTGAGCTGTAGAGACAAGACCCAGAATGGAATGGGTTCAAAAGAGAAGCGGGGGGGAGTGGGGGAGGACAGGGGGAGTAGAGGACGGAAGGTGTATATATAAACAGCTCTTCTGAGTTTTGCTGAAAGACAGGGACAGAAATGGCCCAGCAGCTTCAGGAGAAAGTAGGAGAAAGTCCTGGAGTGGACGATGGGAGACTGTACGATGAGAGAGCAGTGGAAATCCATGACAGCTGTAGTAAAGACAGTTCGTGAGGTTTTTACTATGGGGTTGCCGCCCTCCCCCCACTGACCTTGAACAGCAGACAAAGGCATAAACAACTGGCCATCATTGACAAGTGGTTAATCCCGGAGCACCCGTTTTCTCTACAGAACCAGGACACAGACTGTTATGCCCCCTGGCTCCCTCTGCTACTGGACCAGGGGTCACATGGAGAAGGTTGCCAGATGCTGTCCTGGGCCAAACTGCAGCCACGCCTTTTCCCAAAGGTGCACACACTGTTCCAGCTCTTCCTGCCCCCTCCGGGAAGGATGCGGCTATTTAATCCTGAACCACTCAGTCCATTCCCTGGTCCAGGAATTTGGTTCAGCCTGTGGGCACCACCAGGCTTTTTGTGTCCCCAATTTGTCTCTGGATCAGATTTGGAGCTTTCTGAGCAACAAAAATGTATCCAACTTCATGGGAATGCTCTCACCTATACAAATAGGGCAGGGCCCCTGTAGATGCTTGTTCCATTGCTTTCACCGCATGGGAAGGGCTGTTTAGAGAAACATTTGCGTGGGAAAGGTGAGAACAAAGAGGAAGAAAGGCCCTGATTATTAATGTGGTAGGCCCCTTACATTCGTTAGCTCACTCCTCCTAGGGAAGGTCAGAAAGATATTACTCCCAATTAACCTACAAGGAAACTGCCTTGCCTAAGCCTCTAAAGCTGGCTATTGCTCCTAGGGTCCCATCCTAAGAAATCCATCCACTTTGGGAGGTGTGGTTAACTAGGGTTAAAACAAAATTTCTAGCCCAATAATCTTAAATCATAGATGGGATCTGGGCCGCCTCCATAGTCTGGTAATGCCGGTGTGACCAGGACAAGGCACGATTCCTTCAGAGCTATTTATTTAGTTTAGAATAAATTTGTTTTCACAATTCGGGGAAGAGCTCGAGTTCTGTGGGTTTCATTTGGTTTTTAAAAATCTGACTACAAAAGCAATTTATGTTCGTTGTAACAAATTTGGGGAAAGGCAAATCTCCTAAGGGATAAAAAGCTCTCAATAATTCTGGCACGTGGAGGCAACCATCTTTCCCCTGTTGGGTGGATTTGGGGCGTATTTTGCGACCCCCGACATGACCCGGACCCCTCCTCCCGCAGAGCATAGGGTGTGCAACGTCACAGATCAGCATCCTGTGCTCCTACTGCAGCACGCACGCCCCCCAGGAAAAGCTCAGGCGCCCCGGGGAAGTCCTTCTGCATGGACCGCGAGGCAGTTTGCATCCGGCATTGCCGCAGCGGCGGGCTCGGGACTCCCGGTTCCGCTCCCCCACGTGCCTCTCGGCACCAAACACGGCAGCCCGGCCGTAAATGCTGCTTTACGGGCAACCGCCTCCAGTTTCCTGTCATGGCTGATTCGAGAAGGCGACACCCGGACGCCGACCCCCGCAGGCCTCTCTGCCGCACGCCGGCCGCCTCGCGGGGCGCTGTGACTCGCAACCGTCGGGCGCGTGCGGCCGGAACGCCCCGCACTGACACGCGCCGCGTGGAGCGACGCTGATGCACGAGGCCGCCCCCCTCGGCGCCGCCCAACAGCCGCCGAACCTTCTAGAAGCGGGGACCCACCGCGCTCGGCCGAAGCCAGAACCGGACGCCCAGGGAGCCGGCGGCGGCTCGAGGGGCGGGGCGACTGGGGGCGGGGCTGGCGCAGGAGGCCGCATCCGATTCGCCGCCGGCGCTCAGGCCCCGCCCCTCCTGCGCCATGGCCCCGCCTCCTCCCTCCCCCTCCATGGCGCCGCCCGGGCTCATTCATTCCGCGCCAGGCCTGCCAGACACCTGCGCTCTCCTTCAGCCGCTCGCCGCCGCTGCCGCCGGCATGTCAGGCCCCGCCGCCGAGACCCCGTCCGCCATCCAGATCTGCCGGTAAGCGGGGCGCGCGGCGTGGCGGGCGGCCAGGATGCCGAGTTAGCGCCCGGGCCCGCCCCGGCCAGCGCCCCTCCGCGCCCTCCCCCCACCCCCCCGCCCCACCCGGCTGCCCCACCCGGCTGCCCCACCCGGCTTCTCCCGCTCGCCGCCCGCCGCGGCCGGGTTGCGCCTCGGACTCCGCAGGGCCGGCAGCTCCTGGCGCATCCCGGGGATGGCGCGGCGGCCACGCAGGCGGTTTGCGGGAGGAATCCGAGCGGCGCCCTTCCGGGCGGGGTCCGTGCGCATCGCATCCCCGGTGCCGCGCCCGCCCCGCCCGGAGCGCACCGGAGCCCCCGCCCGGCTCCCGTTAAGCCCCCCCTAGTTCGAGGGCGTTCTCCGGCCGGTGGTGCATCGCCAGCCGGATCCTCCCAGAGGTGGGGCGCCGATAACCAGCCCGCCTGGCGAGCCCCTGGGTGGGTACCCGAGTGGGCGGGGGCTGCAGGGATACAGTCTCTTCAGTGTGCTGTCTCTGCTTTTGCGGAGAGCTGGCGTTAACTGGAAGAGCAGAAAATCCCCTTCCCTGCCGACCGTTTACTGCTTCGTTGAGCCTGGAAGCGTCTTACACAATGGGGCACAGGGTTGTTCTTCCGAGCGGACCACCTCTACCTTCCTCCTCTGGCCTTGGGTAGATAGAAGCCCCCAGAGGAAGCTGGAGATCGTGAGCTGGCTTGTTTCCCCCTGGAGCGCGGAGGGCAGCCCCAAGGTTACTCTTCATCCCTTTAGGCAGAATTAGAAGCAGGCACGCCAGTATTTGAGCATGAACTGAGTAAGGCCAAGAAGTCTGGGAAGGCCACACTAGGACCGGGGCCTGCCGCAGGGCTGCCCTGCCTGGTGCACCGCTAAGACTGAGCTGCTTCCTGGTTTGGGGCTGGTTCCTCAGGTTTGGAGGTTGGGCATCACACTTGACCTTGGGTCCCAGCCAGATTGGCTTCCTGTGGATGTTGACATCTCCTGGAAAAGGCAATGGCTGGGTGTATAGTAACTGCTGGATCAATGGGGTGCCTTGATCCCATCTCTCTTCCTGACCTCAAGGTCAGTTTTGAGTTTTCTAGGGGAGAGGAGACTTTTAAGGAGAACGTTGCTGTGTTCCCTTTGTTATTGACTGTGTGGTGGTCATGGCCCCACCAATTCCCAAGTTCCAGGGCAAAAATAATAGAAGCAGCTGAGTTGGGAAAGGGACAGGCCTAGCGTCGGGGCCTTGGATCAGGCTGTCTTGTATTGGCCAAGTGACCTTGGCCTTCAGTACCTGCAAAGGCCCTGTGTATCTCTCGCCTTATTCGGTTTGCCCAGCTTCCTTGGGAGAGAGGATGGCAGGGGTCTCACCACCTTGAAGAGAGGAAGGAAATTGGAGTAGGAAATTGAGGCTTTGGGAGCCCCAATGTCTCTGTAAGGTCATCCAGATACAAGAGCCTGAGGGCAGCCCCAGCCAGGTTGTCTGTGTCCAGACTCATGGATTTCCCACTGCGCCCCCCCACCCAAAAGAAGATACTGATTTCGATCTGTACACCTATGTGTGTGCTTTTTGTTACCCTGGGTGTGTACCATGCTGTCTCTGGGATATTCACAATTGCATATTGTCTCTGAGTGGCCTTGGGACAGGTGGGCAGGATGCCTGGCTGAGGTGAGCGCCGGTGCCCAGCACAGCTGCCAAAGGGAGTCAGGGCGGGGCTGTGAAGAGGGCCGTGGTCACCAGAGCGTGGCCCCGAGAAACTGCAAGACACTGGAGAGTGGACATACCAGGGCAAGAGCCCTTTAAGGACATCTGAGCTGATACCCCATGTTGAAAGAAGAGCCTGCTGGCCTAGGACAGCCAAGCCTATGAATTTAACAGGTTTCACTGGATGCCTCCAAGGAGCAAAGTGTCATGGAGGGACACTGACCGACATGGAAAATTTGGTCTCCACCTTCAGGGGGTCCAGAGCCCACAGGGAAGGATGCCAGAACCCTCACTATCTTAGATAATTAAGACTGGTCACATGCTCTCAGTTTGGAAGGAGGTGTTGAAAGGGGCTCTAAAGGCTCGGGAAGGCAGTGGTTAGAACCGGCAGTCTCGGCTGGTCTCAGAGCTCAGCAGTCCAATGAGGAAAAATGTAATCTGCTAACTAAACATTAGCATTACTTAAATGAATTCAGCCTCCGCCCGTTTGGAAGCTGCCTGGCCTTCCAGTGTCCCATTTTCTTCTGGGTTGTTCCGAGTGTTAAAGAAAGTGTATCCAGTGCATGATGGAATGGCTGGCACCTTCTAAGTAAACGGAAGCTCTTTTTGTCCAAAAAGTGGGACACGGGCTCAAGAGGCTGAGGGGCCTGGATTCAAATCCTAGCTCTGCCTCTTGTAGGTGAGTGGTCTTGGGCATGTTCCCTAACCTCGCTGGGCCTCAGCTCTCTTATTTGTGAATTAGAGATGACAGTGCCTACTTTAGGGATGAAAATCTTTGGCACAGTCCCGGGCAGTTATAAAAGTGAGCTCACAAAGGAAATGTGAGCTCACAAAGAGAACAGTTTACCTTTGAGAACCTGAACTTTGGTCAGTCAGGCCACTGTGGGGTGCTGTCTTCCTCCTCTTTCTGATCCAGCCCTGTGATGCAAGTGCCGGGACAGCATTTTAGTCTCAGAAGAGCATGTTTCCTTTGGTTATTTTGGTTTATTTCCTTTGGCTTAAGTAACGTTAATTAATTTAGTTAGCAAATTACATTTTTCCTCGTTGGACTCAGAGTTTAGAATGTCAGACCTGGAAAGCCTCTTGGAGGCCTCCCAGTCCGGTTCTGTCATGTTACAGATGGGGAAACTGAGGCCCTCAGAGGTTAAGGACTTGGTCAAGGGCAGACCTTGGACCTTAACCAGGAGCCGAAGGCTACTGGAGGGTTATTCCCCACGTATCCCTGTTGCTGTGGTTTTCCCACTGCCTTTCAAGCTGATGTTTATGTTTGGTTGTGAGGCTTAATCACGGCATCAGTATGGGCGCCTAGCAGAAGCCCCCAAGCGTTTGTTGAAATAAAGTTGAAGGACATGTCATGTAACAGGTTGCTGGAGAATAGGGCTTTGCGGAGCCCTGATGCAAACGCTCTATGTCTGCACAGCCCGATATGGTAGCCACTAGCCACTGGCCACCGAGGGCCTGAAATGTGGCCACCCGGGAAGGAACTGGATTTTTAACATTCATTTAAGTTTACTTAAATGTAAACACACATATTCTCCTGTGACCCAAGGCTACGTTATGGGACAGTGTAGTAGTGTAGATGTAGAAACTGGAAGTTATGGCAGGCCCAGGAGTGGAAGGATTTCCTAAGGGTTTCACAAGCTCCCTGGGATTGCAGTTGGCTCTCAAGCCACCTAGCTAATGGAGGTGGGCCTTGGTCCGGACTTTGCCCCGGGCAGATAATGTAGGAGTCCTTTATTTGTAGGTAGGTGCCTGAGGCCTGCTTGGGGTTTTTTTGTTTGCACGCTCTTAGATGCAAATCTGCCAGGAAATGTCTTGAGGTTAGGGACTGTGTTGTTCACTGTTGTGTCCTCGTGCCTGGCGCTGGGAGCTTTAACTTCCGGCCCATCTGGCCTCAAGTAGCCAAAATGTCCTTGGAAAGGACTTGAATTCTAGTATGTTCACAGGTTAGAATTTTTTCCCCTTGGGCTGTCCTTGGGTTTATAGTGGAATTAATAAAAAACGTGACTCTGATTTACAGAAACCATACCCTGAGCTAATGTTCCAGAACATTCTATAGAACAATGCACAGGGCTGACTCCCTTCTTGCTAGTTCAGGGAGGCCCTGAAAGAAGGTGCAGTCATTACAGCCCAAGGAGCCTCTGGTTGGGTGGCCTGCAAGTGAGCCAGGCAGCCCCACCTTGCCCTGGGCTTGGCACCCCAGCCCACCAGCTCCCTGGATTCAGTCAGGCCAGAAGTTGCTTTCTCTCGTTAACCTTAAAAATAAAGCTGCCAGTTATTTTATCAGAAACTAAAGGGGGGGGGAGGCGTTATTCAGGAATTGCAGGGCAAGGAGGCTCACAGCAAAACCATAGCAAGCCTGGAGAACAAAGGAGAGGAATGCTGTTTTCCATTGGAAAGGGGAAGTTCCGAAGGGTGTTAGGAACGAGAAGTCTATTGGAGCAAACCAGGGGAGTTCCGAGTATAGTGGCTTCCCATTGGCTGAGGTGGGACTGGCCCCCCACTGGCTGGGCTGTTGCCAGGGCAAGGGGAAAGCTTGCTTCCTCCCTGTTGCGGGTCCGCGGGAGCTAAAGCGGATGCTCTGGCTGGCCAAGGTGGGGGCAGCGCGTGAGAGCGCCCCCCGCCCGCCCCCCGCCCCCATGCTAAGCCAGCTCTCGGTGGATTGATGTTCACAGCCCTGTGCTGGGGCACCTGGGTGGCTCAGTGGGTTAAAGCCTCTGCCTTCGGCTCAGGTCATGATCTCAGGATCCTGGTATCAAGGCCCGCCTTAGGTTCTCTGCTTGGCAGGGAGCCTGCTTCCTCCTCTCTCTTTCTGCCTGCCTCTCTGCCTACTTGTGATCTCTCTCTCTCAAATAAATAAATAAAATCTTAAAAAAAAAAAAAGAAAAAAAAAAGAAATGCACATTTTCTGCATGCAAATTTGACTCGAGTAGAAAATCAGCAAGATACAGATTTTAAAACATTAACGACCTACTTGGGGAACTTGAATAGTCCTTTGAAACTTAAAAGATACTAAGAAATTTTAAGTTTTTTAAAGGTGAGATCACTGTAGTTCTGCTTTTTTAAAAAAACCACCTTATAAGGTATGATGTACACACAATCAAATGCACCTATTTTAAGCATACTGCTCACAGAATTTGAGCAAATGTGTACACCCCCAGAATTACCACCACGACTGTGACACAGAACATTTCCATCACCCCCAACAGTTCCCTCCTGCCCCTTTTGGGTGAGTCCTGTCCCAGCCCCGACCCCTGGTAAACAGGTCTGCTTTCTGTCACTCTGGTTACTGCCTTTTCTAGAATTTCGCATGAGTGGAATCCTGTACCTGGCGCTCTGCTGTGAACCCCACTTCTCTGCCAGTCAGGGAACATCTGGGATCTTTCCAGATGTTGGTGATTGTGAAGACCATTTACCAACGTGGATCTCAAAACTTTTAGGACGCCAGTGGGGGAACTTGAACACTCACTTGGTATTCGATGACACCAAAGTACTGGTGTTGTATTTTAGGTGGGATCATTGCTTTGTGATTCTATTTTTTAAAGGGAGTCTTTCTCTTTTGGAGGGAATGCTGAGATATTTACAAATGCCAAGCTGTGATGTCTGAGATTTGTTTAAACTCATCCGGAGTTGGGGAGTGGGCAGGAACAGAGAGGAAACCAGTCGTCTGAAACCAGAGTTGACCAGTGGAGCTCAGGGATTCATTTCCTTCTCTTTGCTCTTGTAAGTGTTTTCCACAACAAAGAATAAAAAGATGGGGGCACCTGGGTGGCTCAGTTGGTTAAGTGTCCGACGCCGGGCTCAATCCCAAGACCCTGCGATCATGACCTGAGCCAAAGACAGATGCTTAATGACTGAGCCACCCAGGTGCCCAAAAAATAAAATCTTTTTTTTTTTTTTTTTTTTTTTAAAAGGAATGAGGGCACCTGGGTGGCTCAGTGGGTTAAAGCCTCTGCCTTTAGCTCAGGTCATGATCTCAGGGTCCTGGGATCGAGGCCCGCGTTGGGCTCTCTGCTCAGCGGGGAGCCTGCTTCCTCCTCTCTCTGCCTGCCTCTCTGCCTACTTGTGATCTCTCTCTCTGTTGAAGAAATAAATAAAATCTTTTTTAAAAAAAAAAGGAATGAAAAGACAAACAGCTTCTTGAGTCCCTACTCCAGACCTGCTGCTTTTGCATCTTGGGGGCCAGGGGGCCAAGAATCTGCATTCCTCAGCACTCCACCGGAGCTGGAGAGCCACTGTTTGAACTGGGGATGGGAATTTTCCACTGTGTTCTTGCGTCCGCTTTCCTCAGCTGCCCCGCTGCCAGAACCCCTGTGCTAGTTGGCAGCCTGCCAGCCCTCCGGGCACCTGCCGCGCAGAGACCCTTCCTGCCCGGGTGCAGCTGCTCACCCCTGCTGCAGGTGGGTCTGGCCTGATGGGAGGTCGAGCCTTACGGGTCCTGAAGATGAGATTCTGGGGTGTGTTGTTCACAATCCCACCCGGGTTCTCCTGTTAACTGTAAAAAGGAAGGTTATTTTATCAGCAAAACTGGTTTGTTTTTTTTTCAGGAAAAGGAGAGAACTTTAATTCAGGGCACGAACGCTGCAGAAAGACCCTAAGCAAGTCCAGCAAAGGAGAGGAACGTTATTTTGTGGAGAAGGAGAGGGAAGCCAGGAGGGTGGGTACTGGATGAGAGCTCAGTGATGACAGTTTCTCATTGGCTGAGCTGCAGGAATCATTGATTTTTTGGAAAAGATTCAATGTGCATCTTTTCCCGTTGGGGTCTTTGGTTGATGATTTTTTCCTATTGATGACCCTTCTCTGGGAATCTCTAATTGACAGTGTTTCCTGGAACTGACATTGAATACCATGGTCCCCTTCTCACCTCCTGACTCCACTTGGTTTTACTTTGTTAATTTTCACGCCGTTTTTGTTTTGTTTTGTTTTGGGTTTTTTGGGGGGAAGGGGCAGAGAGAGGGGGGGAGAGAATCTCAAGCGGGCTTCATGCCCAGTGTGGAGCCCGAGGCGGGGCTTGATCTCCTAATCCCGAGATCGATCATGACTGGAGCCGAAATTAAGAGTAAATCGCTAACTGACTGAGACAGTGAGGGCAAATGCTTGAGCAGGGGAGGAGCAGAGGGAGAGAACCCTCAAATAGACTCTCTGCAGGGTGCAGAACCCAACCCAGGGCTCCATCTCAGGACCCTGAGATCATGACATGGGCTGAAATCAAGAGTCGGACGCTTAACTGACTGAGCCACCCGGTGCCCCTCTTTGGTTTTGTTTTGGTTTTGGTCAGGCCCTTTCTGTGAAACCATTGCTGGTCAAGAGTCAAGTTTTCCTTAGTGTTTTGGTTTTTGTATTTTTTTTAAAGATTTTATTTGCTTATTTCACAGAGAGTGAGAGGGAGCACAAGTAGGAGAAAGGGAGAGGGAGAAGCAGGCTCCCCACTGAGCAGGGAGCCCGATGTGGGGCTTGATCTCAGGGCCCCGGGATCATGACCTGAACCGAAGGCCCGACCCTTAACCCCCTGAGCCCCGCAGGCACGCCGTCCCTTGTTTAGTGGTTTCAGCTCTCAGGGCCAGGAAGGACCGTTCCTGGTTGTCAGGTCCTACACTGGAGGGGAAACACATGGCAGCTGGAAACCACTTAGGCCACATTTGAGTAACGAGGAAGGGTAGGAGAGAAGACTCGCAGGCACCTCCCATCTGTAGTGCATAGCTATCAAAACCAAAGCACTGGCGATCGTCTCCTTTCCGGGTACGTCATTTTTACACAAGTTTGACAGGCAACTGAACCATACGACTGAAAAGATTTCTACAACAGAAGAAGTAATGCTACAATTCCAAACCGTGCAGTGGGTCTGTACCAGGACCCGAGGTTTGAAAGCGTGCCCCCGGAAGTCCCTGCCGAGAGTGGCTGCGAGAGCAGACTCGTGCTTCCCACGGGGCAGGCGGGATGAACGCAGGACATTTAGGAAGACGTAGTGCAGGTCTAAGCGTCAAGCAATAGGTAGTGAACTTTTTGCAAAAATAGTAAAACTTCAAAGATGTATGAAAATAGTATTGTTATCTTGGGGCGCCTGGGTGGCTCTGTCGTTAGGCATCTGCCTTCGGCTCAGGTCATGGTCCTGGAGACCCGGGATGAGCCCCGCATCAGGCTCCCTGCTCGGCGGGAAGCCTGCTTCTCCCTCTCTCACTCCCCCTGCTTGTGTTCCCTCTCTCGCTGTGTTTCCCTCTGTCAAACAAATAAAATAGTATCTTTAAAAACAAAAACCAAAAAACCCAGTAATGTTATCTAAAAGAATGGTTTGCAAAAAAAAATGTTATTCAATAAGACAGCCTGTAAGGTTGCAAATTCAGAGACCGTGAATTTTGATAAGAACCCAGAGTCGAATAATAGGTCAGATGAAAGACTTTTGTGACTCCTGAACCTTCTAATCCTTCAGAAAAAGCAAGTGAGAAACTAATTTGTCATGGGATCGTGATGAGGCTCTTTCTGAAAAAGGCCTTAAAAAAAAAAAAAAAAGTTTTCCCTTTTTGCACACACCTGGGGAAATGTGGATGAGGGCATTTTGTTTCGTTGAGAGTAAGAGTAGACGCACACAGCATGGAGGAGGTGCCCAGGCCTGGTCTGGACGGCTCAGGAAAGCTGTCTCGTCAGATGTCTTCTGCTTCGTGGCCCAGAAACCTGTGCTTTTGGTCACCATCTGGTGTGCAGGGCTGGTCAGGGTTCGGTGCTTCACCTAGATGTGTCCTGCTGGAGTTCGGTGGCACAGCGCTGTTAGCAGTGCTTGGGAAGGGCATTCCAGCAAGGCCGAATTGTCTTTGTGGAGGTGTGTCTTCCAACAGATGAAATCTCCAGGTTGCAAGGTGTGGTGCTTAAGTCTACGTCTCCTGGGAATGCATGGGGAAAAGGTGGCTTTATAAAACATGGTTATTTTTAACTTTAATTTTAATTTTTTAAAAATATTTTACTCATTTGAGAGAGAGTGAGAGCACAGGGCGGGTGAGAGGCAGAGGGAGAAACAGACCCTGTAGAGCAGGGGGCCCAACACAGGACTTGATCCCAGGACCCTGGGATCATGACCTGAACTGAAGGCAGACCCTTAACGGACTGAGAGCCATCCAGGGGCTCTATTTGGACAGACCTTTAACCACAGAAGGAGCAGTGGCCAGGCTATAGTGGAAAGGTTCCAGCCAGTGAGAAGATACATGCATTGTGACTAACACATCTATGTTGTGTTGATACAAGCCATTCGTGTGGACAGGTTCCCACAGGCTGTACTTTGGCAGGGGTAAGTGAGGTAAGCACTTTTTGCAGCCTTGTTAATATTTCTCCACCCCCCCAAATCTCTCCATCAATATTGTTTCATAAACACTATAATTTTGTCAATAAACCAGTGTACAGAGGTAAGTAATGGGAATTTTAGAATTTCTGGTAGGGCCAGACTTACTAGATCCAAACCAGAGTTCTCCCTTTTGATTGAGCCAACAATGATAAGATTTCTTATCTGTTTTTCCTTCTCTGGGGCCTATTGTTGGGTTATCTCCTGTTGATTTTTCCTAGTTATCATTTGGAACAACATCCTTTTGGACCACAACAGAGATTTGCCTGTGGGTTTCCTTGCCAGTATAATTTCTGACAGAAATATCAGGGATGTGGTTTCCTTTTGGGCTCCAAGGAGTGACATCCACATGTCCCTGAGCCTTAGTTGTAGCTAGGGCAGCCAGCAAAAGTGTGGCATCTGATAAATCTTGGAGGTGGGAGCCATTCTTAATTCTTTTCCCATTCCAGGTGAGGAAACCTGCCTGTTAACCAACATTCCAAACTCACAGGCCATGGGGTGCCTGCCATTGGCGTGAACACATGTGGTTTACCTGGTGTGGTTTTACCACACACGGATGGTTAAAGGGGACCCCTGAGTATTCCCTCAGTGCTCTGAGCTAACCGGGTAGTTGGTGGCAGGATGGCTGTGAGGTAAGGGGAATTTCCCCGGGCCGCAGGATTTGGTTGTTGGCTGTCTACCCTGTGGGACGACAATGGTCCCCGTGTTTTTGTGGATGTGTATGCTCAGGCATTCCCTTTGTTCTCATTTACACAGAGGAAAAAGCAAAGTTAGTAATTAAGATGTCTGAGGCCAGGGGCCTTATTAGGCTCTTCTTTAAGTCTCCAAAGTTGTGTCTTCCTGCTCTTTCATTTTTTTAATTTTAATCTTTATATTTATAGTAAGCTTTACATGCCCAGTGTAGGACTTGAACTCATGTCCCCAAGATCAAGAGCCCAACGTTCTGCTGACTCAGCCAGCCAGAAGCCCTTGATCTTTCCTTTTCTTAGTAAAGCATGTAGACCTTGAGCCACAAGAAAGGCTTTCGGAATCGGATTTTGACTGGCCAGCCAATTCAAGAAAACCTTGTAATTGGCACTTCGTTTTAGGTTTGGGGGAGTTCAGGAACCTGACGTGGGTTCTAATATACTTGTTCTGCGATCAGGTCTCCTAGAATCAAAACTGATCTGAGCAAACTGCAGTTTTTCTTTGGGGATTTTATGCCCCTGTAAGGCCAAAAGCATTAGCAAGTGGACACTGTTTTCTTGCGAAGAGAAGGGCAGCGGAGAAGTGAGTTGTTATAATAAGTAGAGCCCACAGAAAATGTTTATATCATCGAAAGTAGCGTTTAAGATCTGTATAAAACTAAGGGCCATCTGTGAAACCCTGGGCCATTGCTATTCAGATGTACTTAACGGTCTTCCCAAGTGAAAGCAAGAAGATGGTTGGCTCTCCTTACTACCTGGAATACTGAAGAGGGCACTGCGCACATCAGGGGCAGTGAAAAGACTTGTGGTCTCTGGGAACGGATGTCCGCAACCCACGGGGTTAGGGGCAACAGGATGCCGAGAGACAACCGTGTTGTTTGTCGTTCACAGGCCCTGGACGATACTAGCAATCCAAAGAGGCATCCCATCCAGTTTTGACAATCTTAGAGCCTTGGCTGTCCAGATTAGTTTTGAGAAAGTAAGTTTGGGGAGATCAAAAAGTTCCCCATCATGGCCACTGAAGTTCCAAGTTACATCCATTTAGTTAGAAGTGTGCATGAGGAGGGACCATAGTTTTTAAACATCAAACCAACTTCAGAAGTGGGGGTCCCAGAAGTGAGGGACAGCACCCCCAGTTTTGATGGCTGGGATCCCATTTCTTAGAGGTTTGTCTCTAGAGCAGTAGGAAAAATTCCTCCACGACACTTTCCACAGGAACAGCTCAGTTCCCAACAGAAGCCAGACCGAAGGGCAAATGAGTGAGTTGTCATGGAAAGGCCAAGCCCCTAAAATAGATCTTGGGTAAAGCCGGGGGCGCTCAGACACAAGGTCGGGGGAGCCTGAGATGCAGTCCTGGGTCAGCAAGAAAGCAGTGAGCCCATTGGGCCTTGGGGGTGTCCACCAGCCATAGAGCTGTTGGGGCTCTCCTCTGGATCCCACTTCTGATTGCCAAATAATGGTAACCTCAAAAATAAAAAAAAGTCACTTATTTTACCAGCAAACATGGATTTATTTGGGAAGAGTGGAGAATTGCAGTTTGGGACAGGCAAGGTATGGCAAAGCCACGAGCAAGCCCCACAAGCAGAGGAGAGGAGTGTATCTCACGGACAAGGGGGCGGGATGTCAAGGGGGCGGGATGCCGAGAAGGCGGGGATGATGCCTGGTCCCTGGGAGAAAAGCCGGACTGCGCAAGCGAGAGCTCAGGGTGATGACGGCTACTCATTGGCTGAGGTGCAGGGGGGCGGGTCGCATCCTTGCCTAAGGTGCTCTGTGCATCTTTTTCTGTCGAAGCCCTCAGCTGACAATTCCTTCCTGGATGGATTCTGCTGTTGGCATCTGTAATTGAGTGGTGCCACCCGCCCCCCCACCCCGTCCCGCTTCCTGATTCCACCTAATGCGCTTTCCCTTAGGAATGGGCTGGGGCTCTGGCTGGGGCTCTGTTGCCGCCCTCCCTCCTTTGCTCAGGAGAGAGCCGAGCCCGATGACTTCAGGCCGAGTCATGAATTCCTTGCATCACTGGGGTTGCAGGGAAGCATCCTGTGAGTCGCTTCCGGAAGGAGAACTGCCAGTTTGATTGTGGCCGGACAGCGAGGGGCAGCCCCAGGAGGAGGCTACCGGGCAAGGGCGACCTGCAGCCTGTAGGGACCCCCCTGCTCTGCGGGGGAGGTCAGGCCTGCTGGGGAGACAGGAGTGGAGGCTGCTAATAAGCCTGGCACTGGCTACGGGGCAAACTTACTGCTAAATGAAGCTACTCGTCTGTGCCGCCCGCCTCCGAGCGCTTGCCAGGCAGGCGGGCACCTGGGGGCACCTGGGGCCCAGGACTCCCCGTCGTCCTGGGGAGAGATGCTGGGCTTCCAGGCAGGCTGTTGAAACCGGGCCCGATCTGCTGTGTCGACCCTGTGTCACTGCAAGGTAGGATGACAAGGACATTTCTTTGCCCAAGGATGGCGTCTTCCACTCTGGCATCCAGCGTGTAGGGCAGGCTGCGCCTTGGGCCCCATGACTTAGGACTTGTTGTTAATAAATGGAGTGCTGCGTGTCCAGCGAGCTGCTTTTTTGGGCATGCCCACTGGGTGTCCGTCTGAAGTGGAAACCTAGCCGGTTTTCCTGCCAGGAACCAGTCACAGCCCACCAGGCTTTGTCCGAGGTGGAGGCTTTCGGGCTCTGCAGGCTCTGGGCTCGGGGCGGCTGGCGTCTTTGAGGGCTTGATGCAGGTGTGGAGATTAAAGCCACACGCCCGCCAACAGCTGTGCCGGCTCATCGCCTCTTGGGCACACGCTGGGGAGGAGTCTCGGGACAAGTGCCTTCCGCTGTCCCCTGGGGCAGGGGAGCTGTCCTCGCCTGCTGGGCTCACCTTCTGCAGCGTAACCCTGTGCTGCTGTCCGTGGCCTTCAGGCTGAGTTTATTTCAGACTTTACGGAAACTTTGTGCGTCCAAGCGGTGGGTGTATTCCGACCCCCCCCCCCCACTTTATACCAGCCAATTGGCATGTGACCTGTGTTCCCTATGACTCATCCACCAAAGGGTAAAATTTCACTAGTAAAAATGGGTTATTCGGTAATAGAGAATTACAGCTCGGGACAAGCAGGCTACTGCGAAAGGCCGGCAAGTGTGGAGAACAAAGAGGTTGCTTTTATAGAGGGGGAGCTGGGCTGTTGTAAGCCAGAAGCCCATTGGAGCAAACTGGGAGTGGGAAGTGTGGTGGCTTCTCATTGGCTCCCCGCCTCTGCTGGAGCCGGGAGCCCTTCTCGCTCCCTCGCTCCGCTGGGGTGATCCTGTGGGGACCTGCGGGGATCTCGCTTCCTGGTGGGGCTGCCAGGGGTCCCACCGTCGTGGGGTGCGAGACCCCGGCCGCTGGCCTCCCGGCTCTGTTCTCAAGGAGACTTTTTTTCTTTTTTTATTCATTTCATAAAATTTTATTAATTTATTAATTCCCCCAGTCTCTCTCCTTTCTCTATCGGTTTGTCTCTGGTGGACATTCCAAATAAGCAGCATCATGCCATGTGCTGTTTTGTGTCTGGCTCCTCTCTCTGGGCGTCCTGCTTTCAGGGGTTATCGGGCTGGAGTCGGTGTCGACGCTTCCTCCATAACTCACTGTTTGTGTGTCCATTCATCACCTTTTAGCTACCGTGTGTAACTGTGCACACTCCTGTCCAAGTTTTTGTGTGGGCGTATGTTTTTATTTCTCGAGTGTATACCTAGTGTGGCTTAATAAGAAGCGTATATTTGGTCTTGTCCCTGGGTCCCGGCACAGGGTTCCTAAAACACTTGACATGCCCTGTGTGATGGTGCGTCTCTGGTGGGCTGATGAGATGAGGAGTGGCTGGGGGCCCTTCCCTGAGCTCCGGGGTGCGGGCGGTAGCAGGACGACCTGCCTCCAGGTGGGGACAGACCTGAGCCCTTGAACCTGGGGCCCGCGCTGTCTCTGGGCTGTTGGTGTCAGATCCGCACTGAATTGCAGGACGCGCAGCCTGGAGGACCCCCCCACACACACACTGGGTGTCAGAGGCCGCGTGAGGAAAACCAGCCCATCTGGGAGTGGAGCTGCTGGGTCATAGGGCTGCTCTGCTTGGAGACTTGGAAGGAGCCGCCAGCGTGTTTCCCAGTGTGGCCGCTGCACTGCTTTGTCTCCCTCCCCCAGCAGTATGTGGGGGACCGGGGGGGGGGGGGGGGGTCCCGCCTCCTCCTCAGTGCGAGGGAGCGGCCTCTTGGGTTGTAGCCGTCCTGGCCTAGTGGGCGTGGAGGGGCATCTTGGTTTGGTTTCTCCGATGACTGATGACACCGAGTACGTTTCTGTGTGCTTACCGAGTCCATCTTGTCTGTGTGGTTTCTTTCCTTATTTTTCCTTTGGCTTCTTTGTCTTTTTATTACTGAGTGGTAAGGGTTCCTTCTACACTCTACATGCAAGTCCCTTCTCAGATGCATGATTTGCAAAGATTTTCTTCCATTCAGTGGGTTGTCCCAGCACGTTGGATGCTACGCCTTAAAACACAGAAGTTTTGAATTTTGATGTAATCCAGTTCATGTTTTTTATTTTCCGGCTGCTGGTGCTTTTTGCTGTCAGATCGAACAAACAGCTGCCAGGCCCAAAGTCACGGAGCTTTACCTGTATGTTCTCTCCCAAGACTTCTGGAGTCTCAGCTCTGGTTTAGGGCTTTACCTGTTCTGAGTTCTTCCTCATAGATGGTGTGAAGTAAGGGTCCAGCTTTGTTCTTTTTTTTTTTTTAAAGATTTTTTAAAAATTTATTTGACAGAGAGGGAACACAGCCAGAGAGGGAACACAAGCAGGGGGAGTGAGAGAGGGAGAAGCAGGCTTCCCGCCGAGCAGGGAGCCCGATGTGGGACTCGATCCCGGGTCTCTGGGATCATGACCTGAGCCGAAGGCAGTCACTTAACCAACTGAGCCACCCAGGCACCCCCAGCTTTGTTCTTTTGATATGGACACATCCCTTTCCCCAGATGGGGACAGTCTCTGTGAGTCTGAGGTAATTGTCGGGGTCCCAGGCAGAAGCCACAAACCTGATCCACACCCCCAGCTCGTCCCTGACCCTGAGGACAGAAGCGGAGTTCCACCAGTGGTAAAAGTCATGCCCTAAAGAGCAGGGAGTGTTCATTACCCACGTGGTTTCATTTCAGCAAGTGGACAGGGTCTGAAGCTGGGTCTGCACCTGTTTCCCTGCTCCCCCCACCCCAGAACACCAACCCACCCCCTTCTGGCCTTTCCACCCTCTCTCCTTCCCGACCCTCCATCCCCACAGCGGAGTGCTGTCCCTGCCTGTCCCAGGGCAGGTGACAGGCTTGTGCAGACCTCCCATGGGGCAGGTCCCTGCTGGAGACCATCCACGGCCACGCGGGACTGCCAGAACCCCTCGGTGCCCTTTCACATGCTCCCTAGGCTTGGCCTTGCTGTAGCCAGGCCCATCGGGCATGACTGGCCATCGGAAGTGTGCTTAAAACCTTGGGAGGCAGGAGGTTGTCTGTAGCGGTCGTGACCTCGAGTGTGCCCCATAGCCCTGCAAGGACGTTTAACTGGGCATCAGATGCATCAGGCAAATCAGAATTTTAATCCAAATGGGGGAAGTCGCGCTCACACTGGGAGCTGTTGTGAAACTAGTTTTCCCACCCTCTCGGATGTGGAGAAGAGTCTCCTAACAGCTGACAGGGGCAGCACCCGCCCTCTGGCTCCCATCTGCATGCACCCTTCACGCTCACTTAGCTCTCAGCCCTGGGCAGCGGGGGGGCTCCTCGTTTTACAGGTGGGGAAACTGAGGACAGGAGTGACCTCCCCACTGTCAACACAGTGGACACTGGAACGCAGGCCTCTCGACACTGAATCTGTGTGTCTCATCAGCTGCTGAAGGGAGGTGATGGAGAGAGCTCCAACCCGCCAGCCGCCCCAGATGTGGCCTGGTGCCGACTCTGGTTTATGAATGGGTAGGATTAAAAGTCAAAGGCACGATGTATCTCCTCCCAAACTCGTCGTGAGACTGAGAGGTTCTCTGAGCCTCAGGGAAGGTGTGTGCCTCCTGGCACGAAGGTGTTGCTCACCCTGGGTGAGGGAGAAGCCCTACCTAAAGTACCGCCCCAGAACATCTGTCTGGTGGGTCTTCCAAGGGCTCCTGGTGTGTGTGCGCTGCTGTCTCTCAGGGAAGGGGGAGCTGGGGAATGCTTCGGGGGTGTTTCCTGGTTCCTCAGCCTGCCTTGGCACGCCCCAGCCATGCCCCAGCCCCGTGCAGGGAAGTCCTGGAGATAGACGCTGCCTCCTCTCTCCACCTGTTGGAAGTCCCCGGCTTCCAACTCCAGTCTCTTCTTGAGCTGGCTAAATATTTCATGACTTTTTGGGCACTTAGCAGGTGGGAACTTTAGCCTCGTAACTGATCAGGGAGAGCAGCGGTGGGTGGCCGTCATTTTCGGTAAATGTCACACTTGCTCTGTGTGTCTGTGTGCTGTGCTGGGGCCGTACTCAGATGCGTCTTGTATTTGGGGTCCAGAGCTTTACCAGCTGAAGTGCTTTCTGGAAACCTTCAGTGTCTCAGGAAACCAGATCTTGTGGGAGCGATAGTCTGTCTCCCTGAATGACAGGCTGACCGCCCCGCCCCCCATGTCCTGTGCCTTATAAACATCAGTCCCATGGAGGTAGGGACACCTACAAGCCAGCCCGAAGTTGATGAACCCATGACATCTGAAACATGTTGCTAATGTTCTTTTTTTTTTAAATTTTATTACTATTTTTTAAAAATTTTGTTTATTTAGGGGCGCCTGGGTGGCTCAGGTGGTTAAGCGACTGCCTTCGGCTCAGGTCATGATCCCGGAGACCCGGGATCGAGTCCCACATCGGGCTCCCTGCCCGGCGGGAGGCCTGCTTCTCCCTCTCTCACTCCCCCTGCTTGTGTTCCCTCTCTAGCTGTGTTTCTCTCTGTCAAATAAATAAACAACAACAAAAAATTTTTTTTAAGATTTTATTTATTTATTTGACAGAGAGAAACACAGCGAGAGAGGGAAC
>PITA01024566.1:0-26038 GCA_004023965.1 Spilogale gracilis | reverse complement strand
GAGCCACCCAGGCGCCCCTTGTTAATTTTTTTAAAGATTTTATCTATTCATTTGACACAGACAGAGAGAGATCATAAGAAGGCAGAGAAGCAGGCAGAGAGAGAGGAGGAAGCAGGCTCCCTGCTGAGTAGAGAGCCCGATGTGGGCCTCGATCCCAGGACCCTGAGATCATGACCTGAGCTGAAGGCAGAGGCTTAACCCACTGAGCCACCCAGGCGCCCAGGGGTTTTGTTTTTTTAAGTGTGATTTTGGGGCATCATTACATTTTTGTCAGTAGCATAGTGGGGGACTTTCTGGGAGGTTTCCACGGATATAACAATATAGCTTTTGATGTTAACTTGTCAAATTAATTAATAATGGAATTTATCTGATTTGGAACCTAGAGACTCTTCTTCCCTGGCTTTAATTAAATGCACCAGAAATAGTGGCGGTGTGGGATCAGTTACGGGGTGGTGGTGAGGCAGGTGTCCCTTATTCCTGCCTCAGCCCTGCAGCCAGAAGCCGAGACCACCCCTGGCTTTTAGTGTTCCTAGAAGGAACTGAGATGTATGGTAGTACAGTAGCTTTAGACTACCCTCAGCTTGCTTTAAAGATGGCTTAATTTAGCGGTATCATTGGGTTCACATCCAATTTCTTTCCCTCCTCTCTTGTCACTGCCCAGGCGAAGATTGCCACACAGAAGCATGGTGGGACCGTGGGCCTGCTCACATACCCAGTGCTCCAGGCAGCTGACATCCTATTGTACAGGTAAGGAGCAGAGCCTACCTCTGGGTCTTATGCATACTGAAAAGAGAGTGTTCAAGCCTCTCCCAAAAAGATTTGGCTCACGGAGAAGGGGGCAATAGAAAGGATTGTGTGGATCCATTTGTGTCTATTACCCAGTAATAGGTACAAAATTATAGATGCTTTACTGTGAAATAGTAACATGAAGGGCTAGCACCTACAGAGCACTTACTGTGCGTTATGAGTGCCCGGCAGACATTCGCCTAGTTCGTCTTCACAACCACCTTGTGAAAGCTGCATGGCTATCATCCCCACTTTACAGATGAGGAAATGAAAGCACGGAGTGGGTAATCACTTGTCCAAAGTCATGTAGCTAGCAAAGCTTGGACCCAGGATCGGAGCGTAGGAAGCTTGGGGACAGGGTTGTGGCCCTGCTAGCCACTATGTAATGTATACTCGCCTGGTAATAACTAAGCTTCAAGACTTTTAAGTGTGGGTTTCTCATGCAACCTAGATTCTAAAGCAGTGCTGTGCAATGGGGCTTGCCTGCAATTATGGAAATGAATCCGTGCTTTCCAAGACCTTAGCTGCTGGCCACAGGACATGTTGACCGAAGAACTGAGTTTTAACTTTTACTTCATTTTAATAATCTAAATGGAACAGCCACCTGTGCCTGGTGGCTACACTGGGGTGCGCTGCTTTTCCCGGACCCATAATCCCTCTGGCAGCCAACTGTCCTTTACAGGACTCAAACCCTACAACCCAAGGATGCCGAGGCCTACCCTCCCCATACTTCCGAGCCCATCCCTTTCCCGTCCTTCCCTGCCATCCCCACATCACCTCCTGGGCCCCCCACTTGGCCTTCTAGAAATAAAGCTTCCCAGTCAGCGTGCGCACATAGCCAAGCCCTGCTTCTGAGAAAAAGGAGAAACTCTGTCCATCTGTCTTTCCCTGAAGTCTTGACTCTGCGAAAGTGATTCTTCCCTAGGAAAACTAGAACTCTGCATGGAGATGACAGTATGTAGACCTTGTAGTCTGACACGAGAGCCCTGGTACCGTTGTGATGGAAACAACCAGGAGAGCAACCCCTTAGCTTCACAAATCAGAAATGCCCTTTAATATAGGCAGGCTATCTTTAACTCTAGTTAACACATATGCATAAGGATTGCATGTTGTTTGTTGTATTAATTCGAATGCTGAGTTCCCAGCAGCCTTTATTACTTCTAGTAAGTAACTTTTTTTTACTTATCCTGGGAAACCTGCAACACTTTTCTCTGGGAGTAGCCAATGAAAGTCTAATAAGGGTCTAATACATTTCTCAGCAAAGTAGTGTGTTTTCTCACCTGTAAAATGGGAATACTAATTATCCCCGCACAGGATGAATCAAAGATTAAAATGAAATATGGGCCAGGCAGTGTTGTGACTGGGAGCTGTCACTTCATTTGGTCTTGCCTGGTGATGACTGTCTCTAATGATCATAGTCTTGTGTCAGATTTCACTTTCAAGAGGGACTTGCTTTGTGTTGTTGTTCGTTTTTTGTTTTGTTTTTGTTTTTTTTTGAGAAAGAGAGAAGGGTTGGGCTGGGGCAGAGGGAGAGGAAGAGAGAGAATCTTAAGCAGGCTCCACACCCATTGTGGAACCCGATGCGGGCTCGATCTCATGACCCTGAGATCATGACCTGAGCAGAAATCAAGAGTGGGAGGCTTAAATGACTGAGTCCCCCTGGTGCCCTGGGGCCTTGTTTCTAGAAGAAAAGGCTGAGGCTCGTCAGCAGCAGGAGATGGATGCCCATGAGCACAGTTGATTGCCTAACGGTTCAAGAGCTTTCTTTCGAGAGTCCTCTAAGCTCAGGGCTGTGAAAGAGAGTAAACCTGAGCAACAGTGATTGTCCCCTGTATGATACCATGGAGCACAGAGTGGGGAGGAACTTTGTCGGGACTCTCCTGCAATTCCCTAGTTTTACAAACACAGCCCAGTGAGGGTAAGCAATTTACCCAAAGCTGCACAGCCGGTCAGTGGACAGTGGAGCATCTGGGCCTGGTTATGGTCTCCCGAGACCTTCCTTAAGGAACCAGTAGCTATATGTGGGGGCAAGATCATCACATAAGCTACGAGGACAGTAGAAAATCATATATACTCAAGTGATGATGAGTTTATTTTTTGCCCATTGCCCAAAATACAGTTAGCAGAATGATAAAATCCTACTGTTTCTTTCATCTATGGAGCAGGGGCTAATGGAACATAGCTGGGGGGGCTATTAAACAAATGATGTATGAATTGGTATCACGTATTGTATGCTCAGTACAGACGTATCAAGAGTACAAGCAACATGCTAAAAGGCTGACAACCGGCAAAAGTAGCTCCTGATCCCTGTTTTCAAGTCTGGCCTGAGATTGTGAAAGTCTTCTCTTAATTATTTTGGATGTGGCTGGTAAATTCAAGCTCTCAATGTTTTCCTGCCTCACCCGACCCTGACACCAGCAGGTTCTCACAGTTAGTTAATGCTTCCAAGGATAAGTTACCCCCTAGGTAACCTCCAGCCACAGTTACCCTCCAGCCAACTCCTGGGAAGCAAAGAAATTCCCATACTATGGACATTCCCCCTCCTCCTCCTTCTCCTCCTCCTCCTCCTCCTCCTCCCTCTTCTTCTTTTTTTTTAAGAATTGTAATTACTTTATTTACAGAGAGAGAGAGAGCACACAAGCAGGTGGAGGGAGAGGGAGAAGCAGGGATCATGACCTGAGCCAAAGGCAGACATTTAACCAACTGAGTCTCCCAGGTGCCCCTAAATATTCCTTCTTTTTTTTTTTTTTTTTAAGATTTTTTATTTATTTATTTGACAGAGAGAAACACAGCGAGAGAGGGAACACAAGCAGGGCGACTGAGAGAGGGAGAAGCAGGCTTCCTGCCGAGCAGGGAGCCCGATGTGGGGCTCCAACCCGGGTTTCCGGGATCATGACCTGAGCCAAAGGCAGTCGCCCAACCAACTGAGCCACCCAGGCGCCCCTAAATATTCCTTCTTTAACACTAACTGATCTGTTTGGTGGTTAGCATATACACTAAGGATGCCATGAAATACCTTCCTTTTTCCAGTTTTCTGAAAGGAGGGCTCTGGTAGCAGATGGTTCTGTATCCCCATCAGGTCTCTGGTATTTTGCATGTAATTTGTTAAGCAGAGAAGAGTATTTAAAGTATTAAAACCAGGTAATTACCTACATTCGAGAGGACTGCCTCCTACCTTAGCTTAGCAACTGTCTACCTGCGGTGCCATGATTAGATACTGGGCATGGAACAGAGGACTGCATGCTCATTTATTTAAGAGAAACAGCCCTCCATTTGCCTCCTATCTGTTTCCCGCCAGACCTCCTGCAGCTGGCCGCACATTCCCTAGGCTCTGGTCCTTTGGGGTCCTTTCTCCTGCCCTCCTCCTTCAGACTATCCCCCTGGGGGCCATTGCCACAGACGCGTATCCCACATTTCTTGGGCACCTGTGTCCTTTGGACCCCACCAGAGTATGCAGACAAGTACAATAAAATCAGTTCTGGTTTACTGCATTTATGCTACTAAGGTAATTACTCGTATTTCATTATACTCTGCCCTCCCACCCCCAGGCTTGGAAATGCCTGCCTGCTTCATAATAAGCAGCAGAGGGAGGACTCAAACCCAGGTCTGAGTTTTAGCCTCTGCTGTTGTTTTCCCTATCACTCAAGCACTTGGGGTATTTTTTATTTGGTTTTTGTTTCAGATAGTTCTGGATTTTGAAACAGGCCATAGCCAGAATGTCTATGAATATTTACATCGTAAATATAGATAGAAACAAGCAAGTTAGATGGATTCAAAAGAACTTTTGTATTTTCTTCCTGCAGCAAATCTCCGTGTGGCCTCTTCCCCAAATGTTGATGCAAAGCATGTGTAGATTTCGTGTTTGCTTTTGTCATGTCAGCATTGGAATAAGTGGGACATGGTGGGCCAGAGAACACATGTGAGGGAAGGGAATGAAAGGTGATCCCTTCCAGATAAGCATAGGAAGGATTAATTCCATTGTTTTGGTAGAGCTTAGTATGACACCCAGGAATGGAAAGCTGAGACCATCTTTAGCTCGAGAGTATGATAAAATAGCAGATATTTGAAGAGAGACAAGATACTTAGCAATGGCATTCTTTCCAAGTTTTTATTTTGCATCTGCATTCTTTTTCTGAATATACAATTTGAAATAACTGGCTATATATTAAGTAAATGCTACTCTGTCCCTTCCCTTCTGTCTCTCTCTCTCTCTACACACACACATAGCCTTTATTACCATGCAGAAAATACATATTAAGTACCTGCAGTGTGGCTAATCCAGAGAAAGGCTCTCCTCGTGGACTTGACCAAAAGGAAGGAAGGAATTAACACAGGTGGGCATAGTTGCCAGGAGTCAAACACACATTCTCTGTTCAGGTTCTCAGAGCAGCTCTGCGAGACAGGTAAGTGGTATCATCCCCATTTTGCAGATAAAGGAATGACGTTTTAGAGAGGTACCGCTAAGTTTGCTCAAGACAGATGTGAGAGCGATTGCCTGGGTTAACCCGGGTCTCTTTTTCGAGAACACAGAGAACCATGGGAGGGGGATAAGAAGATAGCGAAAGCAAAAGCTGCCATGACGTAGGAAAATGAGCAGAGGCCTCAGGGACTGTGAGTAAACAGAATCAAAGCCAACCAAAAACAGCGTAGAGAGGAGGAGGATTGCTTTGCGTCGACCATAATGTCTGAGGGTGCCATTGAGGACAGTCGAGATGATCCGTTCCTAGAACTGCTTGGGAGACTTCTGGTTCTTGAATTACACCCTTTCTCTGTGAGGCCAATCTGTCCCAAATTGTTGTGAGATCCTGAAAGCTGCTGGCCGAACCTCGTTCCAGCCGTCTGCCGCCGTCCACGCCCTCCCCACAACTGCCATGCGGGAGTGTCTTTTTCTCTTTCTCTTTCCAGCTCTGGCGCAAGTGCCCACGGTAAACCAGAAGCCCTTAGCCCCGGGAAGTCGGCAAATAACATGGAAGGGAGAGGGTGGTGCTGAGATGTCGGGGGAGATCCAGTCCTGAAAGCACAGGGACGCGCTCTGTGATTTTCAGGACAGAATGAGATGATCTGATTTATGCATTTAAGACTGAACTGATGACAACACAGAATGACTCGCAGGGGGACAAGAGCACCTGGGGCCGTCTGTCCAGAGGCTCTTTCACTAGTCTGCTTGGGCCGTGATGGTGCAGTGACAACGACGGCAGTAGGCAAATGTAGGAGACTTTGGACGCAAAATGGATAGCGTTTCATAATGGATTGGATGGGTATGAGAAGGGGGTCTCAGGTGACCACACGTTTCTCACTTGTGCAGGTGGGTTGATGCTGTTGCCATTCATGGAGATCGGGAACACTGAAAGAGGGCTAGCCAGAAGAATTTGTAGCTTGGTGTGGTGTTTTCTCTCCTCCTAGAGTCCGTAACTCCCTAGAGGGTAAAAACCTTCACTGAGTCTCTCACAGGACCCAGCACAGGCCACGCACATCACAGGTATTCAGGAAATAATTCCTAAATTAGAGAGTCATTACGGCATATCCAACAAGCGGCCAATGAAAGTGAGTTCATCCTTCCCGAAAGGAAAAACAGCACCCAACTCCACCCCACCCAGGCTGGTTAAAGGCAGCAGCACTGAAAGCTCACAAACATAGCCAAAGTAGGAAAAATAATAATAATAAGGGACCCAGTCTCCGCTAGCAGATCTAGCTAGGCAAGGTTATTCATCCGGACATGAATTCTGCCAGAGGGTGGGGTGAATCCCACCTTAATGTGAATGCAACAAGGAAACAGAGCCAAAGAAAAAAAGGAGTCACCAAAGAAGAAGATCAGACGCACTATTATGTGACCGAAGTTATAACAATCAAAATTATGAAAGGCTTTTGTTTTATGTTGGGTCTAAGGAGGAAGCATGGTCAGGATAAGAAAAAAAAAAAAAGAAAGAAAGAAAAGGGAAAATAAAAAAGAAGAAAGAAAGGGGGAAAAAGAAAAGAAAAGCAAAAAATGGGGGAAAAGAAAAGGCATTAATGTGGATATCATTATGTAGGGTATAAATTTTAAAAGAGCAGCTCTAAATTATTTGAAGTGAAAGGGAAGACAATGAGGAGAGAGGTTGAAAATGTGACGAGAATAAGCCCCATAAGGGAGCAGAATCAAAGACAGACTGAATTCATGTAAAGTATGAACTCAATGGATGAGAAGTAGGGGCCAAGATAAATCATAGGAGGTGAAAAGAGCAGCAGGAGCTGAGGGAAGAAAGACTAGAAACAAACAAACTAAAATCAGATGAGAAAGCCACGCAGAGCAATAGGACCAGGTGAAAAAAATTAAAATTTTTTAATCCCCCGCCTTTTTTTTTTTTAAAGGCAAAACCTCACAGAATTGTAAGAGAAGAGGCAAGGTTCTCAGGGAAAGCAAAGACGCATGCAGAGTCATTATGAAAACTAAATGTGTTTTCTGTTTAGTTTGGTTGCTTTGTGGATCTGGAACCATTTTGACATGTGGAAATATTCATTTTGATGTGCCTAAAGTGTATTGATTATGGTAATTGTTTTTTCTGTGTTAGCTGCAGTCCATGGTGATTTCCTATGGGCTACTGTAATTGCTTTTTAACATGCCCTGTTGGCTAATTTGGTTTGGGGGAGTCAAAGTGACCTCTGCACGTCAGGCTCACTAGAATCACAAGGCAAGAGTAGCAGCGTCCAGTCAAAGAAGGGAGACTTAGAAAGGTGGGGTTGCACTCCTTTATCTCAGAGAGGAGAGCGTGCGGGCTTGTGGGCACTGAGGGAAACAAAAAGGAACATCTTTGGTTTGGGTTTTGCCACTTATGAAGCCAGGAACTCTCTTCTGATCCAGGTTGTGTGAAAGAGAACATCGGACAAAGCCCTAGTGATCATTATGTTGAATTTCCTGAATTCACGTATGACCTTAGAAGAGAAACCACTTCCTGATCTATTGTCATGTCCCTATGCTTTGCCTTGTCTTTTCTTTTTTAGGTTTTATTTATTTATTTGAGAGAGAGAGAGAGAGAGAGAGAGAGAGAGAGAGAGAGAATGAGTGCAAGTAGGGGGAGGGGCAGAGGGAGAGGGACAGACTCCCTGCTGAACAGGGAGCCTGATGTATGGTTTGATCCCTGAGATCATGACCTGAGCCAAAGTCAGGCACTTAACCTCCTGAGCCACCCAGGCACCCTGTGCTTTGCCTTTCCATTCATTATTCCGTTTCTGTTTTGCTTAAATGAAAGAGGTTCTCAGAATCCCTATAACATGCTCTTTGTGTTTGGGGATTGCCTAATCAGATCGATTTGCCATCAACTATGTTTTCTCTCCATATCAGGATCGCTCCCCAGAGCTGTGACTATCCCTGAGATTATATGTTAGTATTTATGTTTGTGGCATAAATCATCTATCGAAAAAGGAAAACAATCCTGGTTTGAAAAAAGTCACAATGGACCCACACCGAGGTCCTTGATAGGATCGATCTCTCACCATTTTGTCCTTTAGCAGGTCAGATATTAATGAATATGTATTCTAATCAATAGCTGGTCTTTACTGAGCTCTGCTATCAAGTACTGTGCTTGGTTATCTCATTCAGTCCTTGAAACAGTCGTATGAGGTAAGCATCATTATGACCCCCAATTCCAGACAGAGGCTCAGAAAAGTAGGAAGCTGGGCTATGGTGACTCACCTTGTAGCTGGTACCACTATGGTATGAAGTCTAGTCTGGCTCCTGACGGAACTTCTATACTGATGATAAACTGATTGCATTATGATTTTTCCCTTGCTATAAAAGTCTCGGTCATAGTGCCCTCTTCTTGAGATCATTCCCTTATTCAGTAAATATTTACACTTGATCTTAGCCATAAGGTCAAGAAACAATTACTTATTCAATAAATATGTCCTCCAGGCAACTCTAGTGGGGATTAGAAATAGATTGAAGAACAAAACAGACAAGCTCTCTTATTTTTTAGCAGGAGAGAAAACAACAGACAATTGAATAAACTAATGAAATAAAATAATTAGATTAGGAATAACACTAGAAAGAAAAGAAATAGGATATGTGGAAAAGAAGAAAAGGGAGGAGCATGTGGCTGGCTCAGTCAGAGGGCGTGTGAGTCTTGATCTTGGGGTTGTGAGTTCAAGCCCCACCTTAGGGGTAGAGATTTCTTAGGGAAAAAAAAAAAAGAATTAAAAAAAAAAAAAAAGGAATGAATAAGAGGGAGAAACCAACTTTGGAGTATATGCTTAGGATAGGCTTCTCTAAGGAGGTGATATTTAAGCTTAGACCAGAAATAAAGGAGCCAGGGTATGGGAGCTATGGGAGGAATATTCTAGTAGACTAGAGGAATGGTGTCTCCAACAGATCCAACTCCCTGCCTCAGATGTTTGACCTGTCAGCTATCCAGGATTCATGATGTCCCTGTCTTCATAGGCTTGCAGTGGGAGAGTCAACAGTCTCACTGGTTTATTTCAATGTTCTAATGTAGTTTAGATGTTTTTATGTTCAACAGGAAAAAAATTAAAAATCACTGCTACTATTTCTGATCTTCTTAACATCTAAGTGCATTTCCTACAAATAATTTTTTTTAAGATTTTTATTTATTTGACAGAGAAAAACACAGCTAGAAAAGTAACACAAGAGGGGGAGTGAGAGAGAGAGAAGCAGGCCTCCCGCTGAGCAGGGAGCTGGATACGGGGCTCAATCCTGGGACTCCGGGATCATGATCTGAGCCAAAGGCAGTTGCTTATTGACTGAGCCTCCCAGGCGCCCCTCAGATCAACTTTTTAAGCTAATATCTCTTATTTGCCTTTCCTATACAAGCCTCTAGGCTACAAGTTTTGCGTGCATCATTATATTCTCTCTAAACACAGCTCCAGGAGTAGGCAGTTGTTTTAAAATGAAAAAACAAGCATGAGGAGGTCAAGTAACTTGTCCAGGCACGTGCAGCCGGTGAGTGGCAGAGCAGGAATCTGACCCCACAACTGCCCGACCCGAGTCCCCACTCTAACCACTGTGGCTTCTCCTTGGCCTGAGTGCTGGTTATACATATTTCCCCCCAAATTTATATCCTGGTGTTTTTGTCTTCTATTTTTCCACATCATTAAATATTGACGGTTTTTCTTGATTCGTTGTTGTCCATCTCATGCTATATAGACTGAGCATTCTTTCCTTTTACCTATTGCAGTGATTCAGAAAGACCACCCATTGAGAGCAAATAGAGACTATTTATTCAGAACTTGCTACAGCAAGGGAAACCTCCACCATCCCTTGGATTTCATGTTTCCTGTTTCACAGGGACTTGAAGGCAGTGGGGGAGCAGAGAGGCTTTGTGGTGGCAAAAAGATTCGGGTACTCCGATTTGAGGTTGTTGCTACAGGCAGGCTGGAGGCTGGCCAGCTAGAAGAGGGCCTCGTATATGATTAGTTTGTGGAGTATATTTGATTTTCTCTGGTTGGTCCTGAGTTGGAGGAAGCAAAGACAAAGAGTCAGTGAGTTGTCACTCATTAATGGAGTCTAGACCAGTCTGGGCCAGAAGAGTTGGAATCAGTGTCAGGTAATGAATGAACCTCTAGCTGCATAGACAATGCATCCTGAGCACCTTTCTTTTTTCTTTTTTAAGTAGGCTGCATGCCCATCATGGAGCCCAGTGTGCGGCCTGAACTCATAAAACTGAGATGAAGACCTGAGCTGAGATCAAGAGTTGGACACTTGGGGCACCTATGTGGCTGTCTGTTAGCTCCACTCTTGGTTTTAGTGCAGGTGTGAGCTCATAGGTTGGGTTGTGAGATCAAGCCCTGCCTTGGACTCGGTGCTCAGCGGGGAGTCTGCTTGAAGATTCTCTCCTTCTGCCCCTCCCCATGCTCACGCCCGCTCTCTCTCAAATAAATAAATCTTAAAGTGGGGAGGCTTACCCGACTGAGCCACCCAGGCGCCCCTTGAGCACCTTTCTGAAATACAATATACCGTTCTAGAATTCTGTTCCCTACATAGCTAGTGTGATTTGAAGGCTTACGAGATTTTAGACTCTGGGCTAAGCACGGCTTAATATATGCCTTGTGTCAGTTCATCTCCACAACAACAGTATGGGCTAAATATTGTTATTCCCATGTTATAGTAAGAAAGTTGCCTATGATAGGAATTCTATGATTTACCCAAAGTCACACAAAATGAGAGTGTCAGAGTCAGGATTTGAAACTAGCCTATCCCCAAAGCCTGTGCTCTCAAATGAGCGCTATACTAAATCTCTCTCCCTTTCTCCCTCTCTCTCTCTCTCTCTCTCTCTCTCTCTCTCTCACACACACACACACACACACACACACACACACACACACACACATCAACTAAATGAGTATTTGAGCGGCTATATGAAAACATAACTTATGTTCAGAGATTTTTTTTAATAAATAAAATGTATCACTTCCATACAAAAGAAGTGTCGGAGTTGCTTTCAAACCTATTGCTTATTCTAAACTTGAAAACATTTATCAGGATTTCTTAGGAAATACACACAGAGCTATTTTATGACATAGACAAACACTAGTTTTATTAATTGACAATCATAACTTGCTTTTGACCAGAAAGTACTGAATCTGCATTCACCAGATTTGTCTCGACAGGACTTCTGGGTTATTATAAAAGATAATTTTTTTCACTTAATCAGAATTTCCCCCATTTGTGAATATGCAAAAGAATCTGCTACAAAATCATATAAATTCCTTCTGGTTCTGTAACTATAGTACATGAATGTTCTTATGCAGCTATTACAAAATTCTGTTAATGAAGACCACATAGAAACATGGGAAATAGCTATTATGTTAACATAAAAGATGGTATGCATATTATACTGCAGTTATATAAAAATATGCATCCACAAAGACAAGAACAAAGACTGGAAAGTACTTTGCAAAAAGAAAAATAATTGCAAAACACTGAGGGATCTTTCAAATTTTTTCAAAATGTTCTCCAGTGTTTTACTATATTAAAGTAGCTAGTCTGTATGCCAGGCAGCTTTATTAAGTGGACCAGTAGCCTGTGGACAATAATTCACAAGAGAAATAAGATCTCGGCCAGTTTTTTGAGAACGACTCCTCAACCACAGGGATAAGAGGTTTTCCTTTCCATAACAATGGAGAATAATGTTTCCTTTTCTTTTCTTTTCTTTTTTTTTTTAAGATTTTATTTATTTGACAGAGAGAAACACAGCCAGAGAGGGAACACAAGCAGGGGGACTGAGAGAGGGAGAAACAGGCTTCCCACCTAGCAGGAAGCCTGATGTGGGGCTCGATCCCAGGTCTCCGGGATCATGATCTGAGCTGAAGGCAGTCGCTTAACCAACTGAGCCACCCAGGCGCCCCTAATGTTTCCTTCTCTGAAGCTGTTTTGAAAAGCTGTTATTTTTCCACTCAGAACATACCATTATCATGTAAATATTCAAGTTGACTTTCAAGCAGCTACGTTCACAGGAGGAACATTCAACTCTTTTGATCAAGAAATGACAGCAATATGGTGCGTGGGTGGCTCAGTGGGTAAGCCTCTGCCTTCCGCTCAGGTCATGATCTCAGGGTCCCGGGATGGAGTCCTGAGTCGTCGGGCTCTCTGCACAGGGGGGAGCCTGCTTCCCCCTCTTTCTCTGCCTGCCTCTCTGCCCATTTGTGATCTCTCTGTCAAATAAATAAATAAAATCTTTAAAGTAAAGAAAAAAGAAATGACAGCAGTTTCTTCTCTGTATTAACAAGTGTAAACTCCCCAGCCAAGCTTTAGAGACTTAAAATCTCCTGTCTCTTTCCCTGGTGATACTTCAGGGAAAAGTTTTCCCCATGAAGACTTCTCTGTAATGGCTAATTCTTCCCTTGTTTGATGTACTTCGTTGTGATCCAACACCATAAATGTTATATATGGGGTTAAGGTAACTATAAATGGGGGTTCCTGGGTGGCTCAGTTGATTAAGCATCTGCCTTCGGCTCAGGTCATGATCCCAGCGTCCCAGGATAAAGTCCCGCATCAGGCTCCCTGCTCGGGCGGGAAGCCTGCTTCTCCCTCTCTCACTCCCCCTGCTTGTGTTCCCTCTCTAGCTGTGTTTCTCTCTGTCAAATAAATAAATAAAATCTTTAAAATAAAATAAAATAACTATAAAGGAAGCTCCTATATTCTGATATTTTTGTCTCGTATCTCTATTTTTTAATAAAATATTACGGGATAAAAGTCAGGTCTCCTTTGTTGTTTTTCCCAGGCCCATCCTCCTTCCTCCTTGTCTGGAGGCAGCTACAGTCATGGATTGGGGGAGGAGCTTCCAGAGTATTATTATACTTATATATGCAGCTGTAAAGAGTATATTTTCCTATGTACTTTTAAGATTTATGAGTCAGTGTACTCTACATGTCTCCTACAACTTGATTTTTTTTTCCATTCCACGTTGTTGGTTTTTTTCCACGTTGTTTTTGAGTCTGTCTACACTGTACTGATAGATTTGTTCATTTAAGTTCCTCGCAGCATATTAATTGTGCTGTGATTGCAATCGAGTGGAAAACGAAGTAGCATATTCCAGAAATATCTTGTTACTCCCCGTATGACAGGGAGGCAAAACTCTTGGCTGAAGAGCTTTCTGCCATCTTTGATTTGCAGGGCAGGGGTGGAGTGGCTTTCAAGTGTGAGCACAAGCGCTGAAGTAAGAAGCATCTGGTCAAGGCTAGGATAATGTGTGCTGACTAGGTGACGGAACGAGGAGTGGTTTTAAAATACAATTATGCTTCGAGCATATGCTCTTGAAGATATCATTCCTCCCTCCCAGCAAGATCCTGTCACACTGGTGTTGATGGCTGTATTCTTCTGCTATGGAGGAAACAGAACTGGAGTAGACAAGTGTCTCTTCGGCATTTGTCTGATACACAGATCAAGACTTGGGTCTCAGCATTCTCTCCGTAGTTGGTGAACATTTGTTGAACACCAACAGTGAAATAGGCACAGGAAATGCAGCTGCTTGCAAAATCATTTCAGTATAAGCAGGAGCCTTGCTGAGTTCTTCTGTCTGTCTTTTATTAAAGGTCCACACACGTTCCTGTCGGGGAGGATCAAGTCCAGCACATGGAGCTCGTGCAAGATCTAGCGCGAGAGTTTAACAAGAAATATGGCGAGTTCTTCCCAGTGCCTAGGTCCATTCTAAGTAAGTGGCAAACACAGGATTTTTCAATCAGGCCGGGTTTCCAAGACAGGACTGGATAATGGACTGGGGCTTGGGATTTCCATGGGACTTTTAAACTTGGCTTTCTTGTGGACAGACTTCAGGATTTGGAACTAGAATTCTCATTTTTCTCTGTCCTGTGGGACGGGCAGACCTCATTAGATTATTGAATGAAATAGCCAAAAAAGTTTGAAAAGTATGGGAAAGACTAAAAATGAAAAATAATCAAAATCATTTTACATTATATAATACATATATCTATATATGTGTATGTGTGTATATATATTTGGTAAATTATATAATACTTTATGTTGAAAAGTATATATGGGAAAGACTAAAAATGAAAAACAATCATTTTCATTATAAGGCATTATATAATTTACCAATCATATATCTTTAGTAAATTATATGTTATATTGAACATATATTAATAAATTAATGTATTAATATTGTATTAAATATTAATATCGTAACATGTAATACTTTATAATGAATTATGCAGAATATATATATATCTTTTCCTATTTTATGGATGGGGAAACTAAGGCTTGGCAAGGCTAATTTTGCATCCAAGTCATATATTAAGTTAGTGGCAAAGATACTCTGATTCCAAAGTCATTAGACCTTGCCTTCCCTAGTCACAAGAAAACAAAGCCAAAAGAAGGAGAACTTGCTGAATCATCAGCTCGGTAAAACAGGAGGGAATTGATCGTTCTCACACTCTCCTTCCCCAAATGCAGGACACTGTTGGAAGGTATAACCTCCCACTGGGTCTGAAACCTTAACCCAGCTTCTATTAATAGAAGAATAATAGTTAACTTCTATTAACCCAGAAATAACCTGGGTTCTTTCTTTCTAACCCAGGAAAGAAGCTGTGCCTGTCTATCAACATTTTGGTAGGGATGTAGATTTGTGGCAGGGGCAGAGATCACTAAGCCTGAGCTTTGTCCACCTTTATTAAACTGACAATATTTTTATAGGCGTAAACCATGGAGCCAGTATATCACTTCAGAAGCATAAGGCAGGTATAGATTTCTAAGTTATTCCCGTGGCTCACACAAACAAAAAACAGGCGTACCATACATTGAAGCTTCTTTTAGCAATGAGTAATATTTTGATATTTTTACCTATTATTATCTTACCCATTTCAACTTGATATGTTTCTGCAATAGCCATAAAATAGGCAATTATTAATAATACTGGTTTATAAAGCACAGCTTAACATCTTGATTCTATCAGAGCAATAACTAAGTCTGTGTGTGTGTGTGTGTGTGTGTGTGTGTGTGCGCGCATGCTCGTGCGTGCTCACGCTCACTGGTATATACTTATACAACTGTGGTAAAAAAAATGAAAGGATTGCCATAGATAGTTAAAATTTATCAGAGGCATGAAGGGCAGTGGTTATGGGCAGAGGGTAATTAGCTAACAGGGATGAGCAGACAGGAAAAGAGAGGAGAGGAAAGAAATAGACCAGAGTTTTTAGAAAGGTGTGCATGGCTAAAGCAGTATGATTGATATAATTTCCTTTGTCTAAGATTATATGTTTTATGTGT
This sequence comes from Spilogale gracilis, assembly GCA_004023965.1. Classification (NCBI taxonomy): domain Eukaryota; kingdom Metazoa; phylum Chordata; class Mammalia; order Carnivora; family Mephitidae; genus Spilogale; species Spilogale gracilis. The sequence goes on along the minus strand of PITA01024566.1, from coordinate 10,539 downwards.
ATATATGCATTAAAAGATGCATGAAAATAGGATCAACCAGATGTTAACAGTTTTATTACATTTCAGGTGGTCTTTATTTTCATGCTTATATAAATGGCTCGAATTTTTCACTATGAGTATCTGCTATTTTTATAATCAGATAAAAGTAATAAGGTCATATGGCAAGAAATAACAAGTATTGGCTGCGATGTGGAGAAAAAGGAACCCTCGTGCGCTGATGGTGGGAACGCGGACTGGGGCAGCCACTGTGGAAAACAGCCTGGAGGGGCCTCAAAAGTCACAAAATAGAAATACCATATGATCCAGTAATTCTACTCCTGGGTATTTACCCAAGAAAAATGAAAACACTAACTCAAAAAGACATAGGCGCCCCTATGTTTATTGCAGCATTATTTACCATAGCCAGGATAGGGAAGCAACGGAAGTGTCCTCATTTGGTGATGGAGAAGGGAGATGTGGTACTTATACACACGCCCAATCACACATGCTCAACCATAAGAAAGGATGAGATTGTGCCATTTGAGGCAACATGGGTGGACCTAGAGGGTATCATGCTCTGTGAGGTGAGTCAGACTGAGGAAGACAAATATCTTATCTCATTCATGGGTGGAATCCAAAAAAAAAGAAAAAAGAAGAATAAACAAACAAAAAGCAGAATCAGACTTATAAATACAGAGAGCAAACTGATAGTTGCCAGAGGGGTAGGGGTGATGGACAAAATGGGTGAAGGGGAGAGGTGAAGGGGATCCAGTTATCAATGAGTAAGTCCCGGGAGTAGAAGGCACACTAGGGAATATAGTCAGGGTAATAGCCTTGTAGGTGACAGACGGTCGCTACAGGTGCGGTGAACATAGCATAGTGGATAAATTTGTCAAATCACCAGGTTGTACACCGACAGTGGAGTGACATGGTGTGTCAGTGTACTCATTAATAATAATAATAATAATGTCATTTGGTCCTCTTGGCATTTTTTTTTTAAAGATTTTATTTATTTGACAGAGAGAAACACAGTCAGAGAGGGAACGCAAGCAGGGGGAGTGAGAGAGGGAGAAGCAGGCTTCCCGCCGAGCAGGCAGCCCGATGCGGGGCTCGATCCCGGGTCTCTGGGATCATGACCTGAGCCGAAGACTCAGGCTGAGCCACCCTGGGCCCTTTTTAAGGTCTAGACACTGACGTTCCTGGTGTGACGTTTTCTGATCCTGTTCTCGTGTTCCGCTTTTGGTTTCCGTGTCCGTCTGTTGGCGTTGTTCCCTAGCATCCATGAAGAAGGTAAAATCCCTCCGTGATCCTTCTGCCAAAATGTCCAAATCGGACCCTGATAAACTGGCCACGGTGAGGATAACAGACAGCCCGGAGGAGATCGTGCGGAAATTCCGCAAGGCTGTGACGGACTTCACGTCGGAGGTGACCTACGAGCCGGCCCACCGAGCCGGGGTCTCCAACCTGGTGGCCATCCACGCGGCGGTGGCCGGCCTCCCCGTGGAGGAAGCGCTGCGGCTCGGCGGGGGCCTGGACACGGCTCGCTACAAGCTGCTGGTGGCCGACGCCGTGATTCAGAGGTTTGCCCCCATTAAGAGGGAGATTGAGAAACTGCAGACGGACAGGGGCCACTTAGAGAAGGTTTTACAGGTGGGGTCGGCCAAAGCCAGAGAATTAGCCCAGCCCGTGTGCCAGGAGGTGAAGAAATTGGTGGGGTTTCTATAGGAAGCTTCCCCGCATGGCAGAAAGGCCTTTACGCCTTGTGGCCGGTGCACTCCTATTAATAAAGGCAGCTTCCCTCGAATGAAAAATGATGGCTTGGGGACGTTTAATTTGGGTACACAGGATTATTGGCTTCATTTGATGAATAAGAATTCGTAACTTTCAAATAGAGTGGTGTTCTGAATCCCATCAGCAAAATGCTGTGGCCAAGAAAGAAAGAAAAAAAAGAAGGCATAACTCTCTGAATCCTGAATTATTTGAAGCACACGCCTTACCCTGAATTTAAGTACACAAATGTGATGGAGGTGGGCAGTAATTTGGGAAATGCGGGTACCATTGTCTCCTTGTTTTGAATACCTACTATTAGGGGTGCTCACTTTATATGTCACGGCCCTTTTAAATGTTTTTGTTTTGTTTTGAACTAATCTCTACACCCAACGTGGGGCTCAGACTCACCACCCAGAGATCAAGCTCCACTGACTGAGCCCGCCAGGTGCCCCCCTCTGTCCCAACCCTTTTAAAAGGTAGTACATAGATTCTTAGACTTGTAATCCTTGGGATGCGGTTTAGACCAACTTGTGTGGAGACCTTATAAAAATAAATTGATTATTATAGTTCATTTGTCACTGAGATTGATACCTGCCTAAGTGTATGTAAGTTGCTTAATTTTTCCCTGATGAAACCACACTGTCCCAGTAGGTATAGTTTTTTTTTTCCCTTAGGTTTATTTTGTTTAATTCAGAAATATATGATACAGTCTTCTGAGAAGATTTCACCTTGATTGATTTATAAGAACCTAAGTTAGTTTTGTAGTTTGTACAAACCTGTTTGTAGTTTAAGTACTTCTTTGCCTTCACTTCTAGTTCAAGATCACCATCCCCCTGGGAAATGTAACAGGGCGATTGCCGTTTTACCCCGGAAGAAAGTGGGGCGTGTGCAGTATCACTCAGTAAGAAGCAAATCCAATGGGTGCCTGCCCAGGGTTCTGGGATCGAGCCCCACATCAGACTCCTTGCTCAGTGGGGAGCCTGCTTCTCCCTCTCCTGCCCCCCCTGCCTGCATTCCTACTCTCGCGGTTTCTCTCTCATAAAAATAAATAAAATCTTTCAAAAAAAAAAAAAAAAAGAAGGAGAAGAAGCAAGTCCGAGATTAAACTTTCACTCCTTAAAGAGTAGTGTTTTTCCCATCAGCACAGAACCATAAGGGGCAGGATCTATGAGACTCTAAACATTCTTATTTTGAAGGTGAATACTCAAAATATAAGACCTGAACTAGGGACACTGTTCATATCAATAATTCAACTAATACCTGCCTGCTTTAAATCTGGATTCAGCCAACCTTGGTCATGTGTGCTCAGAATCTCCAAGGCAAGTCCCAAGTTCTGTCTCTTATTCTTCTTAAGGCAGAGATGCTCCAAAGTGTCTTCTGCCCGAGCACCATAGTAGTGAGGCCTGACAGATCAGATTTGCCCGATGAGTGGAAGCTTCTCGCCTTCCCTCTGCCTCAGCCTCTCTGAGTAATAACGAGTCACTCTAAAACCTAGCTTCTTGCAGTGCCTGGGTGGCTCAGTCGTTAAGCGGCTGCCTTCAGCTCACGTCATGATCCCAGAGTCCTGGGGTCCAGCCCCGCATCGGGCTCCCTGCTCTGCGGGAAGCCTGCTTCTCCCTCTCATTCCCTCTGCCTGTGTTCCCTCTCTAGCTGTGTTTATCTCTGTCAAATAAATAAATAAAATCTTTAAAAAATAAAAATAAAAAATAAAGCCTAGCTTCTCTGCACTTTCTGAATATGGAAATGACAATCCTAACTTACCACACCAGGACCTGTTAGCAAGCTTGATTTTGTAAGGGAAGTTACTTATACGTCTTTTTGTCAGTGGGTACCGTGATCACCTTTTATACATAAGGGACTAGAATGTTCGGCAAAGAAATTATTTTTAAGATAGATTGATTGATTGATTGATTGATTGATTTTAAAGAGAGAGCACGTGCACAGGGGGAGGGTCAGAGGGAGGAGTCTCAAGCAGGCTCCCTTCTGAGTGCAGAGGCTCGATCTCATGACCTTTAGATTATGACCTGAGCTGGAATCAAGAGTCTGTTGGTTAACTGACTGAGCCACCCAGATGACCCGCAAAGAATTTTGTTCATGTTGCTTAAGGGAAGGAAGTAGAGTAGTCTTTTTATCAGAACAGACTTAAGTACACAAAACACAGCATCCTGGAATCCACCTCAGGTCCAGACTCCTGGGGATCTTTTCTGGAATGTGGTATCTAGAGTCCCAGAGCCTCTTTGGGCATAGTTCCTCCCAGGCTTCCCCACCCCCCCACCCCACCCCCCGCTTTTAAAAGGAACCAAAGTGTGAATACTGGAAAATGACAAAATTAAAGATGGCCCTATCAAACCAATTGCTTATGTCTCTGTATTTTTTTTTCTTATTCGCTTGCCACATCTTTCATCTACAGAACTAAAGGCGCCATGGAAAGAATCTCTGAGGAGAAAAACTAGGGGACTTGTGATGACTTCCAAGGAGCAGAGCCCTCACAGGTGAGGGTGGGCTTGTGACCATCCTGCTCTGGTTATGTTTACAAGTGACCTGAGGGCTCCTCAAGTCCAAAATCCACAGCTGCGATGGAGAGACGTGCCAGCAGTCTCAGGAAGTTGATGAATAAGCCAGGATGAGAGCCTAGACATCTTTTCCCTCCTTTCCACCTACCGTTTCCAGGCCTCAGGACATCTTTTCATTGAGAGGAAGAATCAGGGAGACATCTAACTCGTGGCCTGCCTCAAAAGGTGATTTTCATTGTCATTCTCCATGTGTCTTGTAGAGCGTTGAAATGATGGAAGACATTGTTCCACGGGAATAGCAATGGCCAGGTGACTCACTGTCCTATGGAACTCTGTGGGCTGACAATCCCGTTTCAAAGCCCCTTTGACAGACTGCGACTTGGAACACATCCGGGTATCTTGTCCTATGTAGACACCTCATAAACTTTTCTCAAAACAGTGTCCGAAAAAGGGCTAGAGGTTTCTATTAAAGGTAACTCTGGAAGAGGCTGATCCCCAAACACTAAATAACACTGTTGAGTTGTCACATGAGTCAGGCACCCTACCAAATGTCTTAGGACGGTGTTCCCCACGTGTGGTTCCCCTCTCTGCGGCATGAGCACGACCGGGCCAGTTCCCTGGCCCTCCACCAGACTGAATCAGAAACGTGGGGGATGAACCCAGTAATCTGTGTTTCAACAGCCTTCCAGGTGATTCTGATCATAATAAACTTTGAGGGACACTGCTTTAGATGTATTCTCTCATTTGAGTCTCAAAACCCAATCCTAGCATCAGTCACTAAGAATGAGACCAGGGCACGAGAGTTCTCAGGAAGCGCTCACTAGCCTCAGGGACCAATGACTAGCATGTCGGCCAGTGTGGCTAGGGAATATTTCCATCATCGCAGAGACGTCCACGGGACCCCTCCGTGTGAAGGCATTCAGCTTGCTGATTTTGCTTGTAGTAGATCAAACATACACAGGTCAGAACTCTGCAGGGAGAGAACTCTCATCTGGAGAGTTCAGGAGATAGTGAGAGGATAGTTGAGAATGACAGACCATGTAGTTCCTGAACAATACTTCGTAGTAAGGGTGAGCGTGTGCTGCTCTGCACTTGCCCTAGGTGGGGCGCTTGGTGTATTTATGTGCAATCTGGCATTTCATATTTCTATCAGGCCATAAGATAGGAATGATTAGTGCTGCTCTTTCAAGGAAGTAAACAAAGATTCAGCCACTTGCATAAAGCTGCACGTTGATGATTTACTTTCTGTTATCTCTGAGTTAGGAACCCACTGATACCTCTTAACTAGTGTGCCCAAGGGAAGGGTCTGCCGCTTCCTGACCAGTCTAGATTGTGAGCCACTCCTGTGTCCCGTGACCTTAGCTCTCAATTCTTCCTCCCTGCATCCCTTCTTCCTACCTGTGCTTCTTGCTTCAATACTACAATTATTCCCCAAAAGGTCTTCGTTTGGTCACATGGCACTCTACTTTGCTTTTTCCTGCAACCTCTATTTTCCTCCAGTTCGAGCAGTCCGGTGCCGTGTGCTTTTGTTACCAGTGAAAGGGGGTGACCGTGCCATGTGGTGGCTCCTGGTCTCTTTCTCTTTAACATGACAACTCTCAGGACGCCTGGATGGCTTAGTCAGGTAAGTGTATGTCTTCTGGTGAGGTCATGATCTCAGGGTCCTGGGATGGAGTCCAGCCTTGGGCTCCCTGCTCAATGGGGGGCCTGCTTCTCCCTCTGCCTGGCACTCCCTCTGCTTGTGCTGTCTCTCTCTGATAAATAAATAAAATCTTTTTTTTAAAATTACAACTCTGTCCCCATTAACTCTGTGTTCTCCCTGTGTGATCAACATTCCCTTTTCACTGTCAACCAGAGGGGGTCTTTTGGAATTTCTTTGGCTGGAAAGAGACTATTCCTCCTTGAAATTGAGCTGAAAACAATGCCTATCACTGTCATGTCATTTTTCCAAGTACCCCCATAGCAGAATGACCTGGAGGATTTACTGTTAATCATTTTAAGTTCTCAGATATTCATTTCCAATAATTTGGTTCCATTGGCTAGGCAGGGATTCTGTTCTTTCTCCATGAAGAAAACAGGTTCAGAAGGCTGGTGGCTCAGTGGGTTAAAGCCTCTGCCTTCAGCTCAGGTCATGATCTCAGGGTCCTGGGATCAAGGCCTGTGTCGGGCTCTCTGCTCTGTGGGGAGCCCACTTCCTCCTCTCTCTGCCTGCCTCTCTGCCTTCCTGTGATCTCTCTCTGTCAAATACATAAATTTTAAAAATCTTTAAAAAAAAAAGAAATCAGAGGGCTGGTGACTTATCCTCAGATATGTAATTCAGCATTGTGACAAATGTCTGCATAGGGCCTCCTTTGCAAAAGGCACTGGGGAAAGACGATAAGCCAGCAGGTCCGAGGAGGGCATGCAGAGGCACAGGCTGGAGGTGCCGGATGAGCATGGCCACAGAACATCATCCACGTTGCTCAGGGAAGGAATAAAACAGACACAGGAGAAGGGGCTTTCCAGTCAGAAATTAGGACACAGGGACATGAAAGCATTTAGGGAAAAGCAAATCCACAGAGTGTATGGGAGCACTTGGTTGACAAACCATGTGAAATTGTCAATATTTGTTTTGTTTTGTTTTTTTGGCCAAAAACCTGGTAGTTCGGTAGGGCTCAATCTGATCCATCCAACGAACAAGCACTTTCTCAGGGACCTGTCCTACAACTACCGTCAAAGCCCCGAGAATTAGAGATAAGACAATCTCAAGAGATGTCTCTTAGAGATGAATGTGGAAAGCTAGTGAGAAGTAGAAGAGGAACTAGAAGCCTTCTGGGTCTTGTGTCTCTCCCGATACATGCCATTGATTATAGCATTAGCTCTTGCTTATTTGAAATAGGGCTTCTGGGGGCGCCTGGGTGGCTCAGTTGGTTAAGCGACTGCCTTTGGCTCACGTCATGATCCCAGAGACCCGGGATCTAGCCCCGCATCGGGCTCCCTGCTCGGCAGGAAGCCTGCTTCTTCCTCTCTCGCTCCCCCTGCTTGTGTTCCCTCTCTGGCTGTGTTTCTCTCTGTCAAATAAATAAAATCTTTAAAACAAACAAATAAATAAATAAATAGGGCTTCTGAATGTCGTACTTGCTTAGTGGCTCTGAAAGGAACAGAATAATTAGTATTTGATATAACCTTGTTGGCTCTATGGGATGCAAATTTTAAAAAATTTTTTAAACTCCCCGACCCTTCTCTCTCTCTCTCTCTCTCTCTCTCTCTCTCTCTCTCTCTCTCACACACACACACACACACACACACACACACACACACACGGCAAACCAGGAGGACAGTCATCATTTCCTAAAGTTTCTGAAAAGCATCTGATGTGACTTGAAATGACTCTATTTAGAATAAACTGATGTGATTTTACATAGTCACTATCTTATCAAAGCCACCTTAATCTCTTTTTCAGATAAGATTTTATAATACAGGGATGCCTGAGTGGCTCAGTTGGTTAAGCGACTGCCTTCGGCTCAGGTCATGATCCTAGAGACCTGGGATCGAGTCCCACATCGGGCTCCCTGCTCGGCGGGAAGCCTGCTTCTCCCTCTCTCACTCCCTCTGCTTGTGTTCCCTCTCTGGCTGTGTTTCTCTCTGTCAAATAAATAAAATCTTAAAAAAAAAAAAAGATTTTATAATACAGTTTTCCTGGGAAGGAAGCCATGTCCCATCTTTTATCTGTGAATGCAGGACTAAGAAGTCCTTGCGCCTGACATTTACCACCCGATCACCCCACACTAGCCTGTCCACAGAGAACCCCACTGGGAGCAACTGTCAGTTCAAATAGATTATCCAGAGAGTTCCCTCAGTTCATAGCAGCCTTCCCCACCCCCCAAAAAAGAACTCCTAAAATAATTTTTTAAAGGTTTTATGTATTCGTTTGAGAGAAAGAGAGTGAGCGAGAGAGAAAACAAGCTGGGAGGGGAAGGAGGAGGGAGAAGCAGATTCGCCACTGAACGGGGAGCCTTAAGTGGGGCTCGATCCCAGGACCCCAGGATCATGACTTGAGCCAAAGGCAGATGCTTGATGGAGCCACCCAAGCATCCCTCCTATAATAATTGTTTAAAAAACCAAACATTGTGTGGCTAGTCCAGACATGACAACCAGAACATATCTGGGGAGGGAGGTTCCCCCCCTAGAGCCAGACAGCCAATGAGCAAGAAGGCCATTATTCCTTAGCAAGGTTCCAGAAGAAAGTTCTTATTCTAGAAGAGGTTATGAGGCCTCATGGGAATTCAAAGCCACAGAATTGTTTTATGATGGATTCCCTTCCTGGGAATTAAAAAATAGTGGGCTTTCTGAAGTTGCTGATTCCGATATTGTCCACCATCATGACCTTCATGTCATTCTCACACCTTCTGTAGCTTCATGTTCTTTTGAGAAAAGCCCATTCTGATGCCCCTGGGATGTCTGGGCATTTACCTTGACATGTCAAGGTTAACAGAAGAGTTTTTGCCCTTTGACTCGTCTGAGTCCCAAAGTAACAACCTCTGTATTAAGCATAAATGCTTCCCCACCTCAAATCTCCCACCCCCAGTAAACAGTAGGTACAGAAGCATGAAGCCCTTACTGAACTTGTGGTTCAGATTTATCACTTGATATGTAGAGTTGCCATCGAGTTGTTGTGGTAGAGACACCACCCCATGACCCTGTATCTTGTCTCTCCTTCCTAGTGATGGAATCCTCTCCCTTAGTTTCAGGAGAGAACAAAGTGTCAGGTAGGGACCACATTTGCCAGCCTATCCTTCCCCAAGCAATGGTTCTGTGAATTTGTTCTAGCCGGTGGGATGTGGGCAAAAGTGACATGCAGTTTCCAAGACACATCTCTTTTAAAGGAAATCGCTTTCACACACACACCCCTTCACAGCCCGTCAGGCCTCCTGAAGGAAGACACCAGAGGGTGATGTGGGCAATCAAGCCCTCAGCCTGGGTCCTGGGCTCAGTAAGCAGGCTGTCTTTTTGCCCTGGATTGCCCTGCCCTGCCTAACTCTGGACTGTTACGTGAAAAATGAACTCTTATTGTGTCTAAACCACTTTATCTTGAGATCTCTTTGTCAGAGTACCTTACGTTTTATCCCAGCCAATACACTAATCTTACTAGACTCTTTGTCTCATGTCTTCCTTCCAGTTGGGTTATTTCAGTTCAGTCCAGCCAACATTTCGTGAGAGCCTTCTATGTGGTGAGGTGGTGTTTTTCGACGTGTGGTTCCCATGCATCAGCCTCACCTGGGGACTTGTTAGATATGAAAATGCACAAACTCTACCCCAGACTTACTGAATGAGGAGCTCTGGGGTGGGCTTTAGCAGTTGCTTTGAATTTCTGCTGATCTGGATGCCTGTTAATGCTTGAGAGTCCTGTCCTGGGGGCAAAAAAGAAAAAAATAAAATAAAATAAAACCGGCCTCTGTCAAGGAATTGACATCTGAGATAGAAAGGTGCAAATAAATAATCTGGAGTAAAATCGTAACTACTGCCTTGATGGTGTGCTCTTTTCCTGTCTGTTCCTCTTTTTTCATCAGATTACCTCAAAATAATTTAGCTTAGATTGCTTTTGTTTACAAATGTGATTATTTAGAGACAGCCTAAAATTTAGGTCATGCAGGTCTACCCAAATCCTAAAGCGGGGAAATTACTAAAGCTACCTTTGTAATAGGGTAAACAGATTTGATCATCAGGGTTAGAACTGATGAGGATCTCCTGAAGCCAAGAAAGACAAATAGGCCGAGGGAGTTATTTTATACAGTGGATGCTACCTCTTCTTTATCACAGCGTCTAGGATTCCTAAGTTTGGCAGTTTGGGGATGCATTTATTTTAATCTTCTAAAAAAAGATTTTACTTATTTGAGATAGAACACAAGTGAAAAGCAGAGGAAGAGGGAGAAGCAGACTCGAAGCTGAGCAGGGAGTCCGATGAGGGGCTCGATCGCAGGACCCCAGGAATATAACCCTGCCTAGACGCTGTGATAAAGAAGAGGTAGCACGTAGTGTTGCCGAACGCTCTGCAGAGGGGTCCCTCTCTAGCCGGCCCCTCTCTAGCTGCTAGAGGCAAGCACCCTGGGAATACGCCTTTATTGGGAGACAGGGCCTTTAAAAGGGTAACTAAGTTAAAATGAGGCCGCTGGAGTAGGCCCTAGAGTAATCTGACTGGTGTCTTGATACAAAGAGAGTAAGGCACACAGAAAGACATCAGAGGTGCTCTTGCAGAGAAAGGACCACGGGAGGACATAACAAGAAGGTGGCCATCTGC
>PITA01024565.1:0-26255 GCA_004023965.1 Spilogale gracilis | reverse complement strand
CCTGCCTCTCTCGGGGAATTCCAAGGGGTTTGAGGCTCTGTGCAGGACCTGGACTGCTGTCAGCAAGGTCATTCCGAAAAACTGGGTATGCCAGGGGTGTGTAACCAACCACAGTAGCAACAACGATGCCACTAATAAAAAGTGCTCATCAGAGCAAGGCCTCATGATTCTTGTTTTCTACGTGCCTCGTGCTTTAGATGGTTTCTCCCTCTGGGAAGTTTGGTAAAACCCTCGCTGAACTGACTTGGGTGTGTGCCCACCTCTGAACCCCCAGGGGGATGGAAGGTGGTATCCAGTCTGGCCTGGATTCTGCATTCTTGCCTGGACCCAGGAGTGCTGTGCTAGCCAGGAAACCCCCCAGACCCTGCGTGGGGGACGGCTGCTTCCTGAAGGACTCCTGCGGGCTGTGTCTTCAGGGACTGCAGGCTGTGGTCAGCAGAGCCAGAGGCTGTCCCCGGCACCCACTGTCCCATGCGAGGCTGTGTTACAGGTGTGGGCATGTCATACCCCATGCAGCAGTAAGCACCTGGTCTCCTTGGGGGCAGTGCCTGCCTGCAGTTCTGCCCTGTGGGGGCAGCAGCACCGTGGTATGGGGCAATGGGAAGCCTCCAAAAGGCCCATCAGCTGGGAATAATTCCCATCACCGTAGTAACACCCAAGTCCCATCCCCTCAGTGCGGTGGCATGAGTCCAGCCTCTTTGAGGATGTAGCGTGAATCCCGTTAGTTTGGGGTATGGCGGGAACCCCGTCATTCTGGGGGGAAAGCGTGAGTCCCCTGCCTTCAGGGTAAAGCTGTAGGACTTGCCACCATGGAGGACGGCACACACCTGCCCCTTTACATGGTGATTCTTACAGGAGGTGATTTGTCCCCTTGTCCCCACGGGGGATGGTGTTTAGAGACATTTTTGGCTGGCATGGAGCGGGTGAGGAAGGTGATCATCACCTTCCCAGGGCAGGACACACTCACCACGGAGAATTCTCCTGCCCCAGATGTCAGCAATGCTGTGGTTGAAATGCCCAGCTGGAGGGTAACGGTGTAAGTCCTGCCCCTTGGGATGTGGTGCGGCCTGGCACGTGGGGTCCTGGGTGCCCTGACCCCCTCTCTCTGCTCTATCCTCAGCCTGATGTGCACTCCATGCCTGGGCCCCTGCCCTAAGATCTGCCACATTCTGGAAGGCGAGAAGACCATCGACTCAGTGACGTCCGCCCAGGAGCTTCGAGGCTGCACTGTGGTCAACGGAAGCCTCATCATCAACATTCGAGGGGGCAGTGAGTGCTCTGGGGGTGGGGGCTGCCCTGGGCTGGGACCCACCTTCACAGCCACACCAGGAGAGGAGTCCCAGGAGGAGTTGGCTTTTGGACTTGAAATTCACAGCCCAGCCCCCGCCCCGCCCACCTGGAGGTTCTAATTTTTCAAGTTGGAAATTGATGTTCTTAATGAGGGAATTTGCATTTTTAACAAGTACGCCGTGTGCCCTGTGGCAGGTCTGTGGGCCGTGTTTCTAGAAATATTGTCACAGGCAAACATCTATTTATTCAGCAAGCATTTATCGAACGCTCGCAGAGAACAGAGCAAAGCCCATGCGCGATGGGGTATTATAAATACATCAATGTAAAATGTAAACTTGGGGCAGACCCCACTGTGAAGGGAAGTAATGCAGGGTAACGGGGGGATCTGAGATTGGCGACTTTTTCTTATAAAGGGGCATGGAGGGGAAAAAAAAGGGGCCATAGGATAAATATATTTAGATTTGCAGCCAGACGGTCTGCCGTAACTACCCCACTCTGCTGTTGGAGAGAACTTATGAATGAAGGGGCATGGCTCTTTTCCAGTTAAACTTCATTTACCAAATGGACCGAATTCAGCCACTGGGCTGCTTGTCATTCGCCAGCCTCTGAAATAGAGAATAAAGGGGTCTGCTATTTTTGAAGGGGTTTCTGCTCTGAGGAGGGATGCCTTGAGCTGGAAGTGAAGCAAACCAGGCAGATCTATGAGAGAATAATATTCTGGGCAAAGGAGGAAGCCAGTGCAAAGGTCCTGAGGCAGAAGGTTGCCTTTAAGGGGTGGTGGGGAGGCCTTTGTGTCTGGACGAGGGGAAACAAGGTAAAGGATGAGAAAAAAATGCACTGGCCACTTATCTAAGGACTTGCAGACCCTGCAGTAAAGGCTTTGGATTATATTCTGAGAATGATGCATTTTGGTCAGGGTATGCTGAAGGCACTGACACCTGTAGGTTGACTCCTCACTGTGGGAGATTGTGGGAAGATTGAAGTATTTCTGTAGACGCTCACGGGGTATTTTCTCCTTTCCGTAGACAACTTGGCAGCCGAGCTGGAGGCCAACCTCGGACTCATTGAAGAAATTTCCGGGTATCTGAAAATCCGGAGATCTTACGCTCTTGTGTCACTTTCCTTTTTCCGCAAGTTGCGGCTGATTCGAGGAGAGACCTTGGAAATCGGGTATGTGGCCTGGTTCTGTGTGTGGCCTGAGTGCTCACTAGAAGGCTTGGGAGCTAAAGCAACTGAGGGGTTTTTGCCGAGATGCAGAAACACCTGTGTCGACGGACAGATGAATGGATAAAGGTGTGACCCATACATGCAATGGAATATCACTTGGCCATAAAGAGGAAGGAAATCCTGCCATTTGCAACGACGTGTATGGACCTCGAGGGTGTTAGGCTGAGTGAAATAAGTCAGAGAGAGACAGATGCTGTTGGTTCTCACTTATATGAGGAATCGAAAAACAAAACAACAAAACCAAGCTTTGAGCTACAGAGAATGGATTGGTGGTTTCCAGAAGCAGGGCTGGATGGGGGAAACAGGTGCTGCGGGTCAGAGGGGTATGGACTTCCCATCATAAAAATAAGTAAGACCTGGGGGACATAATGTTCCCTTGGTGACCATAGTTAACAATACCGTATTATACATTTGAAAGTCGCTAAAAATGTAAATCTTATTTTTTAAAAAAGATTTTATTTATTTATTTGAGAGCGAGCACAAGCAAGGGGAAAGGCAGGCCGAGTGAGAAGGAGAAGCTGGTTCCCTACTGAGCAGGGAGCCTGATGCGGGGCTCGATCCCAGGATCCTGAGACCGTGACCTGAGCCGGACGCAGACGCCCAATCGTCTGAGCCACCCAGAACTTTAAGATCTACTTTCTTAGCAGCTTTTAAATATGTGATGGATTATCATTAACTGTACTTACAACGATAGAACTTAGGGGTTTTTAAAGCCCCCCAGAGAATCTGTTAGGGGTCAGTGCCTGGAGAAGCCTTGGGAGGAAGGAATGTGCTGGGACGTGTCGAGAGACCTACCCAAGGAAACTGATACAGTCACACTTGGGAAATCGCAGGGGCACAGCTCAAACTTTGTGTCCTCCAAGTGTGCTTTGGGCTTTGTTACGACTCAACTGCTGCCTTGAGCGGGAGCGTGGGAGGGCTGTGCCCTCTACCTTCTCACCTCTTGGTCCCCTTGACATTGACTTGCACCTGCTCCTTGCGAAAATTCTCACTTCTGGCCCCTAGGATTCTCCTTCTTGGAGATACTCTCCCTGCGCCCTCATCTCCCTCCACCTGCCTCGGAGACTTGGTGTGCTAGACTCCCAGTGCCCTCAGGGACCCAGGTTCTGGCCATGTCTGTGCTCCAGCCGTGGTCACAGCTCTGGCCGTGGCCTCCCCCGTCGTGGCGTTGGAGGGTCACAAGCCAGTGAATGACTAGGCTTGTGTATGTCTCCGTAGGAATTACTCTTTCTACGCCTTGGACAACCAGAACCTACGGCAGCTCTGGGACTGGAGTAAACACAACCTCACTATCACTCAGGGCAAACTCTTCTTCCACTATAACCCCAAACTCTGCTTGTCCGAAATCCACAAGATGGAGGAAGTTTCAGGAACGAAGGGGCGCCAGGAGAGGAACGACATTGCCTTGAAGACCAATGGGGACCAGGCGTCTTGTAAGTGGTGATGTCCTGGCCCTTTCTGCCCAGGGACCAGATAAGGTGGCTGCCCTCCTCCTTGAGGACTGCACTGGCCCTGGGGGTGGGGGTGTCAGTGCCCCTCAATGAGCTAACACAACTATGTCTTACAGAGTTCTATTTTTGAAATACTGAAGACAGGTATATCTTATCTCAGTGATTAGAGATAACAGCGCCTGGTACTGAAAGATGCCACATCTGCATTGAATGAATGAATGAATGAATGAATGAATGAATGAATGATTGATTTGATTCCTCCATGTAGATGACCGTGGCTCCAATGCTCGAGCAGGTCCCGTAGCTGCTGTAGATCTGGAGGCTGCTAGCTGACGACACTCCCAGGGCAGGTTCTTTCTTGGAGGGACATCTGCGCCTTGAAGCACTAAGGCTTCTGTGTTACCCTCATGTGGGGGGAATTCAGGGGAGGGAGAGAGAGCAAGGTTGCGGTGGAACTTACGGGGAGCCTTGCCCGCATTCCACTCTTCATAAGGCACAGTCTCTCCACCTTCTGCATGCTCTCTAAGCTCCCTCGGCGTGCGCTCGGTTCGCACCAGAGTTCAACGCCTTCCGACGTGTAAGGCTCGAAAGCTCATGTGCATGACAGCTTTGTGCCGGGACACATTTACTCCTGAAAATCACTTTTCCCAGTAATTACCGGCCAGGCATCCTCGGTGTGGTGCCGACTGCTGTTTCTTACGGTTGAGCCTCTGGCTAAGTCAGCGCTGATGGTAGGGGCCAGGTGGTGGGACTGCCTCTTGCCTCTGAACCCCGGGAGGAGGTGTGTGGGAGGGAGACCCACCCAGGGAATGGCAGACCGATGCCTACCTTCTCATGGGCGCTCCTGGACGTGTAGGATCACCTGTTTTGGGCTGGGCTGAAGTAAGTTTTTAATACTGATACTGTTTTTAAATTTTCCTAGGTGAAAACGAACTCCTTAAGTTTTCTTACATTCGGACATCGTATGACAAGATCTTGCTGAAATGGGAGCCGTACTGGCCCCCTGACTTCCGAGACCTCCTGGGGTTCATGCTTTTCTACAAAGAGGCGTAAGTAGAAGATAAAGAGGTGTGTGGGTTGGGAGGTTTCCCGCTGAGACTCCGCTGTCTGTCTCTTCTTTGAGGGTGGCTAGCCTCACAAGCTTAGTAACGTCCCCATTTCTCAAAACCAGAAATTGAAAGAAACAGGTTTCTTTTGCCGGTTCCTGTGGCCACATTCCACTTTGGCTCGGATCCGTATATCTCGCCAAGACATCCTTAACAAAATTTGCTCAGTCTACTTACTGGGTTTTCAGGGATTTATTTTCTAGCGATTTTGTATTTTTCCCAACATTTAAAGAATTGTGCCAGTGCATACATGACAAAAAACGGGCCACTTGAACTGTATTTCTCTGTACAGCTCGGGGGCGTTGAGCACATTGACAGAGTCGGGCAACTGTCTCCAGCACCCATCTCTAGAACTTTCTCGTCTTCTGGAATGAAAACCGTCTGTCCTCGTTAAACGACACCTGGTCGTTTTGAGTACACATAGCCCTTGAACAATGTCAAAGTTAGGGGCCCTGAGCCCCTCCCCACTCAGTCAAAAACCCGCATGCAATTTTTATTTTCCTCCAAACTTTGCTGGTTAGAGTCTACTATTGACCGGAAACCTTACTGAGAACGTAAACCATCGGCTAACGTGGATTTTGAATGTTAGATGTATTAATAGACTATATTCTTACAAGAAAGTCAGCTAGAGAAAAGAAAATGTTATTAAGGAAGCCAGAAGGAGGGAAAATGAATGCCTGGTCCCGGATTGTAAAAAATGCACGCTTGAGTTGATCCATGCCATTCAGCCCGTGTTGTTCAAGGGTCTACTGTATATGACTGTGCTGAAAAAAAAAATTTTTTTTTAAAGATTTTGTTTTTAAGGAACCTGTATACCCAACATGGGGCTTGAATTTACGACTCTGAGATCAGGAGTTGGACACTGCACTGACCATGCTGTCCAGGGTCCCCCGATAGTGCTGAAATTTTAAAGGGAGGTGATGGAAGTTCTGGCAGTCTTCATAGTAATAACTGCTTCATCTTTGAAGGTTTATTATGCTGGGACGTAGCACAGAATCAGTCATGTGGTCTTTTTTATTTTTAAGATTTAAAAAAAAATTTTTTTTTTAAATTTATTCATTTGTCAGAGAGAGAGATCTCAAGTAGGCAGAGAGAAAGGAGGAAGCAGGCTCCCCGCTGAGCAGAGAGCCCGACGCAGACCTCGATCCCAGGATCCTGAGATCATGACATGACCTGAGCCAAAGGCAGAGGCCTTAACCCACTGAGCCACCCAGGCGCCCTATTTTTAAGATTGTATTTTTTCATTTGAGAGAGAGTACACACGTGCACAGGGAGAGGGGGAGGAGAGAGAATCTCAAGTGGACTCCGTGCTGATGGGGGGCTCAATCTCACAACCCTGAGATAATAACTTGAGGGGAAATCAAGAGTTGGACGCTTAACCGACTGGGCCACCCAGGCGCTCCTGTCCTGTAATCTTACGGATAAGTAGTGAGGGAGTTGCTTCAATCATCATCACTATTGATACAATTGAAATATTGAGCGAGGGGTCCCTCGTCTTGGGGATCCGTGTCACTTTCTCTGCTGCGTCCGTCCTCAGAGCGAGAGTCATGCAGTGATAACCACCTTCTGCTTTGTCTCGAAAGCCCTTATCAGAACGTGACTGAGTTCGATGGGCAGGACGCGTGCGGCTCCAACAGCTGGACAGTGGTGGACATTGACCCGCCTCTGCGGTCCAATGACCCCAAGTCGCAGAACCGCCCAGGGTGGCTGCTGCGGGGTCTCAAGCCCTGGACCCAGTATGCCATCTTCGTCAAGACCTTGGTCACCTTCTCTGATGAGCGCCGCACGTACGGGGCCAAGAGCGACATCATCTACGTGCAGACAGACGCCACGAGTAAGTGTCCTTACACGAGACGGGCATCTTGCCTTGACCACGTCGACACCGTGATGTAGGAAGTGCTCTTTGATATGGTTATTGGCTTCTGAGAGAGCTGGGTGCCGAAGTTTATAATCTCAAAAGAGAAGGCAGTAGCAGTAAGCTACACACGCACGCGCTCCCATATTCCTTCCCGTTCTGGAAAGTTTTCCAGGACAAAAGTAGGAGAAAAATGAATCCCATGGACCATCTCCTAGCTTCCACAATTATGTTTTGCTATTTTTATTCCAACTCTGTGCCCCTTCCTCCTTCATTTTTTTTGCGGGGGGGGGGCAGGAATATTTCATCGCAGTTTAGTGGTATTTGTATTTTCATAAAGCCTGAGTCCTCTGCTCTGTGGAGGTCCTCAGCCCTGGGGTGATTCTGCCCCTCCGGCAGGCATTTGGTGGTGTCTGGACACAGTTCAGGGTGTCATGACGGGGACGTGAGGCTCCTGGTGTTGTGCAGACCCCACCCTAAAGAATTCTCTGGCCCCGAACATCTGTTGTAGTGGGGGCGAGGAGCCCTGTCCCGTGGGGTATTGTCCAGATGTTATGAGCCAGCCCCAGCTTTTTTGGTGGGTGCCCCCCCCCTTGGATCCCCCAGCAATACCAAAGGACTCCACAGTTTCTGGAAGCTTCTAACTTCCAGATCTTTGTACCTGCGATGCCCTCTGCCTTGAGAGCCTCACCTCACACCCCTCGCTGACTCCCGCAGACACCTGCGTTCTCCAGGGGCAGGTTTTGTGGAGCCCAGAGGTGGTGCCTTCTAGGGGGCATTAGATGAGGTGCCATCTCAGCGATGTGGATGGTGGGCATCCCAGTGCTGAGAGTCACCCTGTGCCTGGGTTCCATTTGGGGGAAACGTTACCTGGAGAACATGAGTTTATTTCTCTCTCTGCACTATCCTGCCTTTTCCCAGCATCTGTCTTTCCAGTGCCTGGAACAGAGACAGGTTGGCACACACTTGGGGCCTTCATGAATGTGTGTTGCGTAAATGAATGAGCGAATGGCTCTGTGATGTGTTACACAAATGCCTGTGATTCGGTGCCCCGTGCGCTTGCCCGGTGAGCTTTCCACACACCTCCAGTTTTCTCTGCTGTTAAGTAACACTGCAGTGAACATCCTCATGATTCCTCTAACTGGAGTATTCCTTCTTACGCCTGCCTCACAGCCCGTCACCCAGTTCCCTCCTGCTCAACGGTGTGCCTGTTTTCCCTTTCTCCTTTGCAGACCCTTCCGTCCCCCTGGATCCAATCTCCGTTTCTAATTCCTCGTCCCAGATTATTCTGAAGTGGAAACCTCCCTCGGACCCCAACGGCAACATCACGCACTACCTGGTTTTCTGGGAGAGGCAGGCAGAAGACAGTGAACTGTATGAGCTGGATTATTGCCTCAAAGGTAAGTGTTGGGGGCGGGGGAGCAGAGAATCCGGTTTGTCCTGCCTCCAGGCAAGCCCCTCGCCCCTGTGCGGGCTTCCCAGTGTAAGTGTGGGGGCCTTGGCCCACACACACCGCTGCGTCTTGTACAAAAACACGCAGACACATTTCTAAACATCACCACCTTTGTTTCACCGAAGACTCGTGTGAAAACCAGATAGGTCTCACGTCTTGGCGCACCATTTCCTTCTGAAATTTTCTTCCCCTCCTCCTTCCCCGCTGTGGGGGTGCAGCTCTGTTAACCCCCTGCATTTGGGGGCTCAGCTAGGAGTCAAGGGGTTAATGACAACGTCAGGGAAGAGTTATAGCCCCTGCATTTAGACCCTTAACGTTTTAAGGATTGAGGTAGTGAAGACTGGTCTTGTGTTCCCTCCTGTGCTTTCCATGAAAAATTTATACCAGTGATGACTTTTTCTCCCCTGCCCGGTCTTTAATCTTGTTTACTTAACAGGCTTTCACCATTTGCAGGCAAATAGAAAATTATCTGTAGTTTGTATACATTAGTTTAAAATTTTAAAGCTGGATTTAAAAGAAAAAAACCCCAATCGAATTAGAGGAACAGATGTCATTTTTTTCTTTAGTTTATTTTTGTTCATGTGTATGTTTTATGTTTGTCCATATTTATTTTTCTTTAGATTTCTTAAAAAGATTTTATTTGAGAGAGAGAGAGAGTGAGTGAGAGAGCATGAGAGGGGAGGAGGTCAGAGGGAGCTGGGAGCCCCATGCGGGACGCGATCCCGGGTCTCCAGGATCATGACTTGAGCTGAAGGCAGTGGCTTAACCAACTGAGCCACCCAGGCGCCCCTAGATTGTTTTGAGTTACTGATTTCCTCAGCCCTTGACCTTGGAGGCAGAAGCTCAAGGGACTCCTGGCCAGCCACGGCAGAGGCCTCAAGCCTGCGGTCAGCTCTCGGAGAGACCTCTGACCCGCTGTAGGGCTTTGGGCGAGTCACCGAGCTAGTTGCTGGCCGCCTCCTTTTCGGGAGACAGGGCGGGAGGCCAGATGATCCCGGGGAGCTGTCCCAGCTCTAAGATCATGTGCTATATGTATGCCTGTGACCTCATTCCCCGCCCTGAGCTGAGGCTTGCAAATGTGATTTATCTCCTTAGATGCTTTATATAACTCAGGAGCAGACCCAGGCCTCAGCCTAGCTGTGAGCCGTGGTCTCTGCATTCGAGCCACCACCAGCAGCAGCCCTCGGGGCTTTCCCTTAATTAATTAATTATTTATAAAAGACTTAACAACTCTAGTTCTATCATTACAGTGTGGCTATTTAAACGTGGCTTAATTTGTAATGATCACAAAGTTCATGGAATTAAAAAATAAACTTACTGAGGACTGGTATGGCAGGATTCCACCCATAGGAGGTCCCCAGAGGAGTCTCGTCCACAGAGGCAGAAGGTAGATGGTGGGAGCTGGGGGTCGGTCGGGGAGGGAGAGGGGTGTCTGTGCTTCGTGGAGTCTCCGTTCAGGGAGGTGAGAAAGTTCTGGAGACTGAACCGATTGTGAGTGTGCTTCATGCTGTTGAGCTGTGCACTTAAAATGATTAAGATGGTAAATTTTATGTTATGTGTATTTTACCACAGTTTGAAAAAAGTAGGCAAAATAAATAAGCTTACTGACTATGACTAATAGTGGTTTCCCATTGGCCTCACCAGGGGCGTTTCCTTCCCGCCCCAGGCTTTACTGAAATATGGTTGAATTATAAGATATTGAAAGGTAAAACTGTAAGATATTGAAAGTGTCCGTTGGAATGATTTTGATCTATTTGTATGCCATATGGCATTTCTCCCGGGTAGTGAGTTAGTTCATACATCCATCACTTGCTATTTTTCTGTGTGTGTGTGTGTGTGTGTGTGTGTGAGAGAGAGAGAGAGAGAGAGAGAGAGAGAACATTGAAGTTCAACTTAGCATATTTCAGTCCTAGAATACAGTGTTACCAACTGCATTTAAAAAAATTGTGGTGAAATACATAGAACATGAAGTTGACTATCTTAACCATTTTTAAGTACACTGCTTAGTGACAATAGGCTTACTTAATGATGTTCCAGCCGTCCTCCTCCAGAACTTCCTCATCTTCCCAAACTGAGACTCTGTCCCCATGAAGCACGGACTCCCCACCCCCTCCCTCAGCCCCGGCTCCCACCGTCTTGCCTCCATCCTCGGTGACCCATTACCTGCAGTTCTGTGTAGTCAGAGAAAAACCATGGGACACGATGTGCCCTGTGGTGGGGGCCAGAGAGGGTAACAGGAGTCAGGAAGCGTGTCTGGCCCGATCAAAAAGCCCTTTCCTCTCCAGAAAATTCTCAGGATCCTCCCTCACGCAGGATACCCAACCTTTTCCTTCTGCCCATGATGCCGTTCACAGTTCTGTAATGGTTAATCCAGGCAGGTTAGTCTGTGTCTATTAATAAATGTCAGAAGTATTTTTAAGAGTTCCTTGTAGCCGTTCACAGCTGTAGAAGTACTTGGGCTTCCGAGTGCATACTCACCATTCACGGGAAGGTACTTAGAGCCCATTGTCTCCAGGACCCATTCAAGGGGAGAGGAAAAAAAGTGCTTAGTCCCTCGGAGGCTCCAGGCACGAAGGCCGGTGGCAGCAAAGGGGAATCCCAGGGCCCTCCGTGGATTCTGCCTGGAGAGAGTAGCTTTCCTGCTCCACGGTTGCACCCGAAGTGTGTCTGTGGTTCACAGTGATGGATGGCAGGTGTCCCCGGGATTGGACTCGGGTCGAGACATGGCCAGTCGCGGTACTTGAGAAACAACTTTGTGTTTTTGAAAAATGTCCTCCCCCCATCTCCCTTCATGTCATTATTTGGGACTGGATCATTCTCTGGGGCAGGGCGCCTTCTGGGATGGTCAGCAGCAGCCCCCTCACCCTGACCTTGCCCCCCAGTATTCCTCATAGCCAGGACATCTCTAGACCCTGCCCAGCATCCTGGGGGTGGGGGACATTGCAGACTCCCCTCCCCCACCCCGACCCCGGGGAGGGACCGCTGCTCTACTGATTTCTGGGTTCCTGACATGGACTGTGCATTCTTTTCATTTGTAACCATTGGGTAGTTCGGACTCTCTATATGGCTTCCTGTCACTTTATATAGTTCACTGATTGATTCATTCATGCAACTATCACTTGCCCCTGCCCCCCCCAGCCTTTTTTCTATTTTGTTTGTTTATTTATTTATTTACTTATATTTTAATTTTTAAATTTTATTATTTTATTTTGTTTTATATTTTCAGTGTTCCAAGATTCATTGCCCATGCCCCACACCCAGTGCTCCATGCAATAGGTGCCCTCAGTACCCACCACCAGGCTCCCCTACTCCCAGCCCCTCCCCTCCAAGACCCTCAGTTTGTTTCTGAGTCCAAAGTCTCTCATTTTTCGTCTCCCTCCCTGACTTACCCCACTTCCCATTTCCTTTCCTTCTCCTACTGTCTTCTATATTACCCCTTATGCACCACAAGTAAGTGAAACCATGTGATACTTGACTTTCTCTACTTGGCTTATTTCACTCAGCATAATCTCCTCCAATCCTGTCCATGTTGCTACAGAAGTTGAGTATTCATCCTTTCTGATGGAGGCATAATATTCCATTGTGTATATGGTCCACATCTTCTTTATCCATTCATCTGTTGAAGGGCACCTTGGCTCTTTCCACAGTTTCCCAGCCTTTTCCTAATCCCACCTCCCACCATCCTGTCCCTCATTCTGTCCTGCTAGCTACTTTGGGTTCTTGGTGTCTTTTGGCATGCCAGGGAAATTCCTACCCCAGGGACTTTGCCCTTGCTTTTTTGCTCCTTCTGAACTGCTTTATACCAGGATGTGTGTGTAGCTTGTTCCTTTCCTTAATTTGGGACTATGCAGCAGTCACTTCCTCTGAGAGCAGCTCGTGAAACGTATCGGCCCCAACCTCCTCTGTATGTTCACCTTGCCAGGTGACCCGTGGCTTATGTGTTCATGTTAATTATGTAGTTCTGTAGGCCCCTCCCCATTCCCAGTAGGCACTAGATTGTAGGTTCCCTGGGGTCGGTACCTTACAGTCTCCAGCCCGACGGGGTTACCTTACAGTTTCTGGAACATGCTGACACGCACAGGTGTCCCGTGCACCCAGGCCCTCCGAGAAGACCCCGGTGGTGGCGTGTGTGTTGTGGGCTCGGGGGAAGGATCCGAGGCCACCTGCTCTGCCTGTCTCTAGGGTTGAAGCTGCCCTCCCGGACCTGGTCACCGCCGTTCGAGGCCGAGGGCTCCCAGAAGCACAACCAGAGTGAATACGAGGAGTCCGCCGGCGAATGCTGCTCCTGCCCCAAGACGGACTCTCAGATCCTCAAGGAGCTGGAGGAGTCCTCTTTCAGGAAGACGTTTGAGGATTACCTGCACAATGTGGTGTTCGTCCCCAGGTTGGGACTCTTCATTGGCTCTGGGGGGAGGGTGTCATTACCTGGGGAACAAGGTAAAGGGGGACACCCAGGGCAAGGCAGGCGGGTAACGGAAGAAATCCAGTAGGCAATAGAGCAAATAAGTACGCCAGATAGGGGAAAGTTAAAAAAAAAAAATAACAAAAACCCCAAAGCCCCTCACCCTTTGCTTTCCCATGTGGCCCAAACTCTTTATGCCAGCCTTGGACATCTTGGAACTGGCTGGTCCTCTGCTGGGGGGCCGCCCTGTGTAGGAGGCTGAGTGGGGTCCCTGCCTCCCCCCACCCGGAGCCTGCAGTGCTGTGTGCATCCTCTTAGTTCTTGAGTCTCTAGAGTAATGCGCTGACGGCAGCTGTCCTCTCCCTGTCTGGGGTCCAGAGCTGGTGATTCTGAGCCGGTGGGGGGTGTGGGCTGTGAGCCGCCTCCTGTCCCGCTCCCGTCACCGTCCTCAGCAGACAGCATCCCCAGCAACGTGGGAGGCAAGGGGCTGTTTCCAGAGTGGATCCAAATCCCAGAGGGTGACATTGGGCTAAAAGAAGGTTCTAAAATGGGTCCCTTGGAATGCCTGCCACATTGCTTCTCACACAAATAGATGTTTTCCCAGAACCATTGTTGAGTGACATTTAAAAAAAAATTCCTTTCTTGGGTTTTTTTGCCCCATGACGGTGAGTCCAAAGAGCACTAAATGCCACAGCCCAGACATGGGGGGCAGTTACCATTTTACCCGTTAGAAACACAGAACTGTTGGACTTAAGGCAACAGCTCAGCCAGTTTTTTGTTTTTTGTTTTTTGTTTTTAAAGATTTTTTTATTTATTTGACAGAGAGAAACACAGCCAGAGAGGGAACACAAGCAGGGGGAGTGAGAGAGGGAGAAGCCGAGCAGAGAGCCCGATGTGGGACTCGATCCCGGGTCTCTGGGATCATGACCTGAGCCGAAGGCAGTCGCTTAACCAACTGAGCCACCCAGGCGCCCCGCTGATTCAGTTTTGATGTTCAAATGTAGTCAAGTTCGGCATGTGACGGGGACCCCAGCTGGCCAGGTCTTGGGGTGGAGGGGGCTCTTTTCTCTTGATTCTCCCCTCCCCCTCCTGCTGTGCTCTCTGCATCCGATGGAGATGCTGTGATTGGGGGTGGGGGGGGAGACATGGTCCACAGTCAAGGGCAGGCACCCTTGGGCTACTCGGAGGGAATGTGGCTTCTCTTATGTCAAAGGCCTGAGATCTGTCTCATCAGAGTTCAGTCCTCAAAGTGGTTGGTTTTGTTTTCACAGAAAACCCTCATCAAGCCCTGGTGCTGAGGACGCTAGGTACAGCTCCCCCCTGCAGGAGGTGGCCGCTGGGGCCGGGCAGGGCAGGAAGCAAGCCGTGTGCGCCTGAGACTCCAGAGGCTTCCGTGGCTTTAATGCACGTGGTGGGCTTGCCGTGCCGATCCCGGAGGCTCTGTGAATTCATATGGGAACTGCCTTCACCCTCAAATGGGATCTGGGCATGAATGTCAGCAGGGAATCTGCACTAACACACCCTTTTACTAAAATGTAGAATCAAGGGGCGCCTGGCTGGCTCTGTCGGTGGAGCGCATGACTCATGATCTCTGGGTCACGCGTTCGAGCCCCACGTTGGGGGCAGAGTTTACTTTAAAAAAAAGACCTCGACTAGTGGGACATACTTTCTGGGCACCTCTTAGGTTCCACACATTTCCCTCCGTGCTTTCACTTGCTAAACATTTATTTATCGGCGCTGACAGTGTGGGCTGGTCTATGCCCGAAACCCAGAGTCTGAGCCACGTGCAGCAGGTAGTGGGGGGAGCCTGATCTGTGAGCAGGACATTTTTATTTGGGGTGACACGTGCAGGCTGCTGGCTTGTGAGCAGAGGTGTGTGTCGTGTCGCTGAACTCTCCTGAGGCCGGGCTGGCTTCCCTTTGGTGTCTTAAAGTGCCTGGAGGGGCTGTCCTGGAGGAGAGGACAGGCAGAGGGAAGCTGGGGAAGGGAAGGCCTTGGGATGAATCACGGGCCCCTGGGAGAGGAGCCAGGTGGGGGAGACTGAAAGGCAGGTCAGCACCAAGTGGAGGGATGTTGCTTTCTGAGCCTTGGATTTGCTTCTTGGCATTTCAGGCTTAGTCGTGTGTCCCTGATCTGACCTCTAGTGGCCATTTGGAATATAACCTGTAGAAAAGAAAGGCTTAGGTCCACATGGGGGTTTCTCAAATCTCAGACTTAACTGACAATTCCAGTCAGATCATTCTGACTGGGGGCCCGCCCTGTGTGTGGTAGAGTGTTGGGCTACATCTCGGGTCTCTGGCCTCACTATGCTAGCAGCTCATGTGTCCCCCAAGTAGTGACATCCAAGGATGTCCCCAGACACGCCAGATGTCCCCCCATGGCAGGGCGAGGGGCACACTCACCCCTGGTTGAGGGCCACTGATTTGGTATGAGATTGTGGGGTGTGTAGGCGGCGGAGACTGTGGGAACCCCAAGCCACAGGTGGCGGGGGGGAGGGGGAGGGCGGGGGTGAGTGCATATACATTCTGCTTGTTTGATGAGACCTTTTCATGTTTCCAGTTGTTCGGACACCCATTTCTCAGTAGTTTTTTTCCTGAGGTGCCAGTGTCGTGGTCATTTGGGAAGAGGCCCTTTTGTGCCTGGATGGAAATGTCCTGAATCTTGCTACCATGGGTCTATCTTTGGTTTCCATCCAAGAATGTCACAGATCTTGCATATGAAGTGACCACAAAAAAAAAAAAAAAAAAATCTTAATGCGTGTCCTGTTACCGCACACAGGCTCTGTCTTCTGACTACAGTGCAGTAGAAACTAAAAATTGGCTTCAAGCATTTGAACAGAAAAGTCCTCCCTGGTGACTTAAAGTCGATCGCTTCGATACCTTTTGGGAAAAATAGACATGGAGACTTTCATTAAAGTTCATTTGGAAAATATTGGAGATAAGAATATCCTTAAATTTGTAGACTGTCACCAAAGCTGGGCTTTGATGTGAATTAGTAGCCTTAAATGATTTTGTAAGTTAAGAAAAAAAGCCAAAACGGTAAAAATAGAAATGTATTGTGAGGGAGGGGAATCCAGACCACTGAACTTACAAATACAAAGATGAAAACCACAAACAACCAGAAGTGAAGCAAGTGATTGGAAACTAGGGTTGAAGGAAGATTTTAATATTGAATTCTCTGGACAGGCTTATGTTATTCAATTTGAAACTTTTGGTGAGGGGCCAAGTTTTAATTTGATCTGATTCAAGATGAGGCAGAAAAAAATTAAATATTCTAATAGCTTTGGTAAATGAGTAAAAATTATGTCTCGAAAAGGCTCTGGGCCCAGAGAATTTCACAGATGAGTCACTCTGCACTCTGACATTGGAACTTTTCTGGGCATAGGGACTGATGGAAGTCTTTCCAGGTCATTTTATGAAACTAATGTAAAGCCCCTTAGCAGACTTGAGGTAGATACTCTGTTGGCAGAAACCCCAGGACTTGTGATCCAGACGTCCTAAGTGAAACAACGTGCTGATAATATCGTCTCACTCAGAGGTACAAGGGTGGTTTACAGTAATTCATCAGGAGGTACAGTAATTCATCAAGGGACCCAGGAAGGAAAATCATACGATAATCTCAGAAGGCAGCATTAATGAAAAACTCCTAATTTAGGGAAGTGAGCGAAAAAGAGGCCTTTTAGAAAAGTGGGAGTAGAATACTTCTGCTACAAGGTAAATAAATACTACCTAGAGGAGACCAACAGTGAAGCTAACATCGTGCTTAATCGTCCCTGTTACATTTAGAAGGAAGCCCAGTGTTGTCATTACTAATTAACCTTTTCCTGGGTAGCTAGCCAAGTGCAATAAGAAACAAAACAGAAATTAGAATAGCCAAGAGTGGATGGTGGGAAGAAACTTCGATGGTATTCCAGGATAGCCCCGTGTAAGGGTAGGCTGCCTTTCTTTTTGTCAATGAAGTTTCCTCAGAATGTAGCCATGCCTGTTTGTTTGTATTTCATGTATGCCTGCTTTCCAGCTACCGTAGCTGGAAAGCCACTGAAAGCTGAGTAGAAACAAAAAGTACTTGGGGACCCAGGTCCTGCAAAATCCAAAATATCTACTTCTTACCATCGACAGGAAAAGTGTACTGACTTTCTCTAGTGTGTTCCTTGGAAACTCAAGGATATCAACTATGAAACTCTTAGAAGAGAGTTTGGGAAAGAAGATACAATGTAAATAAACAAAAAGCCCAGCAATATACTAGCAATAGGTAGAATAGAAAACGAGAGAGACCACCCCTTTCGTAATCGCCCGACCACCTTGGTAACCCCGTGGAGAATTGACTGAACAGGAAGAAAGCTAAAGGTCTGCTGAGCTCTGAGATTGTCCAGATTCATGTGAAAGACTGTTTCGAATCGTTTAGAGAAATCTCACTGGCCTTATGGTTGATATAGTGATTATATCCTTAGTGAATGAGCAGGGCTACAGTAGGAGCAGTGAGGAAAGCGCTAGATCATCATAGAAACAGAAGAAAGATGGACAGTTCCCTAGAGAAAACACAAGGGACTGAGAAAGGAAAGATGAGCTTACATGGAGTGGTATTAAGAAATACAAACAAAGCAATGGTGCCTTGTTTTTCAGTCAGTCTTTTGGGTTGAAAATCTGCAAACAGACAAAATGCAAAGAACCCTTTGCCCCTGAGTACTGATGAGGTTACCCTGAGGTGCATTTCAGGGGCTGCCGGGGAGAGCCCCGGTCAGTAGGAAGGTCCCGGAGAGCAGTTTCGCTGCACAAGTGAACAGGCACCCCCTAGCGACTTCCCTTCCAAGAATCTAGTTTTAGGATCCAATAAGGCAATCCGACAGTGACCAAAGCAGTATTTATAAGAGCAGAAAACTCTGGGAATACTCTTAATACAGACATCCTCCAAGGCCCTGTGGGCTCGGTTCCAGACCCACTGTCATAAGTCGAATATCGCAGTAAAGCAGGTTGCCTGAATTTTTTGGTTTTCCGGTGCGCATAAACATTCTGTTGATGCCTGACTGTAGTGTGCTACGTCTAACGAAACAGTATACACACCTTAATTTAAAAATATCGCTACAAAATGTAGACCATCATCGGGACTTTCAGTGAGTCCTACTCACCAATCACAGATCACGGTGACAGATGGGATAATAATGAGAAAGTTAGAAACAGTGTGAGAATCTCCAAAAGGTGACCCACAGACACACACCCACCGAGGAAGTGTTGTGGGAGGACGGTGCACGTGGGCGTGGCTGGCGTGGGGCGGCCACAAGCCTTCAGTTTGTAAAAAGGCAGGATTTGCAAAGCACCATAGAGCCAAGTGCGATAAAGCGAGGCGTGTCTGTATTACCTCAAATAGAAGGATGGTTCATCATTTATGGCTTGTGCATTAAATTGAATATTTTCCACTTTTTCTGCAGTGAGCATGTGCTCCTTCCCTAACAGGGAGAAAAAAACCTTCACATTGAAAAAGACAAAACATAAATTGTGTGCTAAGTACTTAAGACATTATGTTTTAAGGAAGCTCTTTGATGAATGTTTCCAATAGAACAAGCAAACAAAGGTCCTCATTATACCTATGCATAACATTTCTAGAAAAAAAATTGCCCCCAGGAAACAGAGGGTAGCTGGACGATGAGTCATTTAAATTTTCTCTATGCTTTTTGTGTATGTGTGCTTCTAAATTTTGAGGCTATTGGCATTTATTTCTTAATTTCTTAATTGGAGGGAAATGTGTGTCAGTTACATGTTTTGTTGTATTTTTTAACCGAAGAATTGAAATGTAGTCACTTCTATGACGTAGGTGCTCTTTATTGTCGTAAGAATTAGAAGATGCGTTTTCCCTGATTGGCCGGGTGATGCTGGCCAGTAGTTTGTTCTGCTGGCCTCATGTTATTTGACAGGTTTCCTGAAAGGTTAGAATCTTGACATCGTTCGGGCATCTTGTCTTCAGGACTGACCCGGGGTGGCCGATTAATCTACAGCAACCTGAAATCAAGCATTTTGAGGGGAATATCGGTGTGTGTCCCCCGCTGATGGTCCTGGAGCCCCTCCCCCTGAGGGCGTCCTGGAAAGCTGCTCTGGGTTATAATTCTGGGCGACCTGCCTTGAATCTGTGTGCCTCCTTGCAACCCCACCACACCCGTCTTTGATTTTGAGCCTTTTATCCCCAGTGTCATTTGTTGTCTCAAAGACGGCGATCGCATGACTGTTATGTGTGCCCTGGTGTTTTGACAGGCCATCGCGGAAACGCAGGGCCCTCGAGGACATTGTCAATGCGACGGCGGCCATGCCCACGGTTCCGGGTTTCCCCAACACCTCGACCAGCGCGCCCACGAGCGCAGAGGAGCACAAGCCCTTCGAGAAAGTGGTGAACAAAGAATCCCTGGTCATCTCCGGGCTGCGTCACTTCACTGGCTACCGCATCGAGTTGCAGGCTTGCAACCAAGACTCCCCCGAGGAGAGGTGCAGCGTGGCAGCCTACGTCAGCGCCAGGACTATGCCCGAAGGTGGGTGGGCACATCGCGGCGCCCGGAGACCCCGGCTGACCGCGGGGCAGCCCTCTGCCCGTGAAGGCAGCATAGATGTGCACCTTAACTTACCGCCCGGCTTCATTAGAGCCTTTATTTTTTTATTTTTATTTTTATTTTTTAAGATTTTATTTATTTAACAGAGAGAAACACAGCCAGAGAGGGAACACAAGCAGGGAGAGTGAGAGAGGGAGAAGCAGGCTTCCTGCCGAGCAGGGAGCCCAATGTGGGACTCGATCCCGGATCTCCGGGATCATGACCTGAACCAAAGGCAGTCGCTCAACCAACTGAGCCACCCAGGCGCCCCATTAGAGCCTTTAGATACACTTTAGCAAATACACACACAAATCTACACATAAGAAATACAGAGTAACATAAAGAAACACGTGTATGTATGGTATTAATCAGCCTTCTCCAGAGGCGCAGAAGCAGTGTGAGCGAGATGGACAGATGCATAGATAGGTAGGTAGACAGTCCCGTGTTACGCACGCAGCTTGAGGTTTTTTGCTCAGCTGGTAGGTGGTGGAGGGGGGATTTGATCCAGCGGTCAGGTGCCTGCCTCTAAGCCCTGCTCCTTACAGCCAAGGCA
The DNA here is from genome assembly GCA_004023965.1 of Spilogale gracilis. Classification (NCBI taxonomy): domain Eukaryota; kingdom Metazoa; phylum Chordata; class Mammalia; order Carnivora; family Mephitidae; genus Spilogale; species Spilogale gracilis. The sequence continues at coordinate 6,347 of PITA01024565.1, read as the reverse complement.
GACGACATTGTCGGCCCCGTGACCCACGAAATCTTCGAGAACAATGTCGTTCACTTGATGTGGCAGGAGCCGAAGGAACCCAACGGTCTGATCGTGCTGTACGAAGTGAGTTACCGACGCTACGGTGATGAGGTAAGAGCCCTGATGCTCGGCACGCACCACAGAGCTGTCGCTGGTCCCCCCTCCCTCTTCTTAAGTTCTGGCCCAAACGCTTCTCCTGTTGGATGCATTGTCATTGGGACTCCACGCCTTGATTTAGAACTTTCTAGGGAGATGGGTGAGAAATGCCAGTCTCCAAACTTACTTATTTCCTCAGTTTCTCACATTTCAGCTCCCTCGAACAAGGTGAACGATGGCTGTCTGCATTTCTTTCCCTCCTGACCTCACAGGAGACCCATTTCACTTAGATAGAGTTCCCTGGGGGCAGAGGGAGAGAGGGAGAAGCAGACTCCCCGCTGAGCCAGGAGCCCGACGCGGGGCTCGATCCTGGGACTCTGGGATCATGACCTGAGCTGAAGGCAGACGCTTAACGATGGAGCCACCCAGGCGCCCCCACGTCAGTTCTTAACAAGGAACTTTCTGTTTACTAGCAGATTCCGTGCAGGGTGGGGGGTGAATGCAGAGATGTCCAAGGGGCGGCGTCTGAGAAGAACAGAAAAGGAGCCAAGCCTTCCTGAGGGGTCCCTGTGCGTCTCGCACATACGAAGCCCTGTACACGCAGTCGCATCTCCTTTATCATACTTGACCATGTCTAAGGCATGATGAGCGGCCCTATGATTTTTATGCACTGCTAAAAAAAGCCCCCAAAACAAACACCTGCCAATTCGAATTGGAAGTTGATGCTATTCTAAAGCTGCATTGCAATTTCAGAAATGCCAAAACGTGAAAATAAGACGCCTCCCAGGACCGATGAAATGCAATAAATTCTCAGAATATCCCCGCGGGCTTGGTCCAGGAGGCAGTCAGAATTTTTTGTCTAGGGTCCATAAGAATAAAGTCAGGACTGAAACCCAAGGCCGCGTGATACTCTCCTCCGAGGGCTGGCGGCTTTATTTCCTGTCAAGGGCCAGACGTGGAGGATGTCTGGCTTTGCAGCTGGATGGCCTCTACTGCAAGTGCTTAGCTCAGCTGCTGGAGCTCGGGGGCCGCCCGAGAGAGGACACGTGCACGAATGGGGACGACTGTGTGCCGATGAAGCATTTTTGTTACAAAAACGGGCAGCAGGCTGGCATTGGCCAGCCCTCCCTGGCTCTCAGCCGCTCAGGTAACTACCGTGGTGTAGACTTCCGTCCCCAGAAGGGCTGGGGTCTGTCTGCACCAGCCGGGAGAGGAGCTGGCCTGGGCTTGAATCCGCCAGCGGACCTCAAGCATCGCCTCCCTGGGTTTGGCTGAGCCCTTCCTCTGGCTCCGACACAGCACCGAGTCCCTCACAAACATCCGCTTGAACATTGCCGTGATCTGACCGGGTGGGGTCTGCTGGTGTCTCCTTTTTTTGGCCAGGAGTGTGGACACTGGAGGAGCGGAGTGCACTCTCTCAGGGTCACATACCCAACATCTTAAATCCACAGTGCTGGGCTCCAGACTCTACCATCTGCTGTTGAGGGCGGTCATTTAGGTCAGAGGTGGTTTTCTATAAATGGCCAGAGAGTTAAAGTTTTCAGTTTTGGGACCCATAAAATCAGGCTTGGGCACGAGGGTTTTTGTTTGTTTTATAACAGCAGCTTTACTGTGGCATGTTCACATACCATAAAATATACCCATTTAAAGTACACGGTTTGGGAGACTGGCTGGCTTGGTGGGTGGACCGTGCGACTCTTGGTCTCGGGGTTGTGAGTTCGAGCCCCACGTTGGGTGTAGAGATGACTTAAAATCTTTACAATATAGTAAAATACACAATTCAGTGTTTTTAAGATTTTCACAGTTTTGAAGTATTCTCTAAACCCAGTGTGGGGCTCGAACTCACAACCCTGAGACCAAGAGTTCTCTGCCTAACTGACTGAGCCAGCCAGGCGCCCCTTACAAGTTAGTGGTTTTCAGTAATTCAGAGTTGTGTGACCTTCACCACATCAATTTCAGGGTATTTTCGTCACCCTAAAAAGTCCCCCCACTCTCCCGTGCCGCGTCTCCCTCCAGCCTCTGTCAACCGCTGAGCTCGCTCTGTGTATTCACCTCTTCTGCACACTTCCTATAAACGACTCATACAGCGCTTGGCCTCCTGCCGCCGACTTCCGTCATTATCCTAACGTCTCTGAAGTCCATCCACGTGGTGGCACGTCTCCGCGCTTCTTCCATTTTGTGACCGAGAAATACTCCATCACGTGGGTGGACCGCATTTTGTCACCATTCACCCGGAGACCGGACGTGGCCCCTTCGGGCGGTTGTGAGAAGTGCCGCTTGGAGCGCCGCATGCAGGTGGCTGTGTGGACAGGTGGTTGCAGCTCTCCTGGGTGCATATCAGGGGCAGAACTCCTGGGTCCTGTGCCAACTTTTTTAAGGAAATGCCCACTCTTTCCCCAAGTGGCCGCACCATCTCATATCCCCAGCGGCAGCGTCTGAGGGTTCCGGTTTCTCCACGTGGTCGCCGACACGTGTTCTGGGCTCTCTTTTGGGTTCGGGCCATGCCGGTGGCTGTGATGGTCTCTCACTGTGGTCCTCATGTGCGTTTTTCTGATGGCACCTTTGGGCCCCATGGGACTCATCAACTTTGGGCAGTTAGGGCTTGGCCCTGGGACCGGGGTGGGGTTGAGAATGGGAGGCAGGAGCCCCTCAAGGGGCAGGGCAGCTTCCAAAGGAAGTTTGGGATGTTGTGGGCAGCAAGGAAGAGAGATTCTGAGCAGTGAGCGACACATTTTTGCAGACCCTCCTTGCTTTTACTCCTGCTGCTGTGACTGGCTCTTTCCCATTTGCCTGGAATTTGCCAGTGTTGAGCACCAAAGCCCTCCGTCCTGGGGACCCCTCGGTTCTGGGTAAACTGGGACAGTTGGTTACCCTCTTGGCATGAATTCTCCTAGCTGCCTTCGGCTGTGCCTGCCTCCTCATGTTCTGGAACCCAGGGGTCACCAATAGAAATTCCCACTAGACCCTCTGCCCCATTGGTGGGTCAGCACCGATCCCAGACAGTCCCTATTTGCCCTTTAGGGCAATTTGGTGGTGGGTAGGGGGAAGATTTGGGTGGATAGGGGGGAAATAGGAGAGAGTGAGAGTTTACAATCCCCTTTAAAAAAAACATTTTCATGGACATGATGGTGGGTCATGTCTAATGTTTTCCTTCATTGCCTAGCATCGCTTTGATTAAGTAAGAAAATAATGTAAAAAAAATTTTTTTTTTCTTTTTTAACACAGCATTAACACCGTTGGGGTATGATTTTGCCAGTTCTGCAAAATTCTCTCCAGCATTTGGTGGGAGGTTTTTTGTTTGCTTGTTTGTTTGCTTGTTTTTTTTTTGTTTGCTTATTTTTTTTGTTTGTGTTTTTTTTGTTTGCTTTTTTTTTTTTTGGTTGTTTCTTTGGTTTTTTGTTTTGTTTTGTTATTTTCTAGGCTCACAGCCCAAGTCCCCTCTGCCTCTCGCATACTCATCCCCTCTCTGCCCAGGAGACCCTGGCCCCAGGGAGTGCTCCCTCCCCAGAAGGGGCATTGCTTTTTACTCTTGGCCTTCTTCTGTCCTTTGCGTCACTATCCTTCGCGGATTTGAGCTTCTGTCTCATTGGCGCAAACTTTTCATATAATTGGCTTCTTTACTCTTTGTCATGTTGCGCGTCTCATTTCACTTTTTGCTTCTGTTTCTTGGTGTCTGTGGAGACAGCTGCCTCATTAACTAGTTCCTCCCATGCACGCTCCCTTCCCAGTCCTCTCGCCCCTGGAGGTGTGCTGGGCCCGTGGCTGCCCTTGGAGGGTTCCCCTCTGTCCCCGACAGCAGCTACCTTCGGTTTCTCTATTTGCGTATTTGTCCTTTTCACCTGGTGACTCATCAGGCTTGGACGGAACTTTGGACCAGAGGCCCCCCCCTCCCGCCGCCAGCCCGATCCAGCCTGATCTGTTTTCTTGCTGTTATTGTCACATGACAAGCACGGGAGTTTTTACGCTTCTTTCTCTGCCCACTAAAATTTTCCAGTCCGGCTCTCTGCATGCACTATTAACTTGGAGCTGTTTTGGAAAGTTTTTAAAAATTTGGCCCCGTGCATGCGTGCAGAGTTCATGGTCTCACTTCCCGGTGAACCTCTGCCTCTCCTTCTAAGCTCTGGGTTGATCTCTGTTTACATGGTTATCACTAGGGTGTGTGTCCTTTCCTTATCTCCTCTCTGTTTTCAGAGATTGAGGTAGGTCCCAGCTCTTTTTCAGAATGGTCAAATAAATCAAAGGAAAAGGCTGCCCCAGGGGAAGGAAGGATATTTATTTATTTATTTATTTATTTTTTTTTAAGGTTTTATTTATTTGACAGAGAGAAACACAGCCAGAGAGGGAACACAAGCAGGGGGAGTGAGAGGGAGAAGCAGGCTTCCCGCCGAGCAGGGAGCCTGATGTGGGACTCGATCCCAGGTCTCCGGGATCATGACCCGAGCCGAAGGCAGTCGCCCAACCAACTGAGCCACCCAGGCGCCCCAAGGAAGGATATTTAAAACGTGTCCTTAAGACTTGAAGCCCATTTGTGTCTTTGGTTCTGAGGCCTGGAGGTGTGGGGACGAAGCCTGAAATTTGAGTTAGGTCACGTGGGTCTCCTCTTTCCCTTCCTTTGGGACTTTCTAGAGGCCTGGTGACAATGCCCCACAATGGTTCCCAAAAGGTTGGGAGCTGGATGGTTCCAGATTCAACAAGGGCGATTGGCCTAGCCACCTACCAGCTAGGAGACCTCCCAGCAGCCATCTCGTCTCTTCAACCCCGCTCAGCAAGCTATTTTTGGACGCCTGTGTTCCTACAGCTTAAGGGCTAAGAATTGCTTTCATATCTTAAAGTGACTGGAAAAAAATTCCAAATGTTGAGAGAAGCGAAATGTAAGGACATATGCTCCCTTAACGTGAAGCCCAGCGTCGGGCGTCCGCGACCTTCCGTGGGCACACAGCTGCGTCGGCTTGTGGACGGGTGTTACAGATTTGGGAGGGGTCTCCGGCTGCTTCTGCACTGCCACAGCAGAGTTGGGTCAGTTGGGTGGGTCACAGTGACCATCCGGCCCCTTCGACAGCAAATTTGTGGACCTCTGCCTCAGGCCGCTGTGTCCTTATCTCCAGCATGAGGCCGCGCCCCAGTGGGGTTGTCATAAGAAGGAAATGACCCGATGCGGGTCAGATGCGTGGCCTGTGGTTTAGGAAGCGTTGGCTGTTATCCACAATGACAGCCTCCGCAGCTGCCTCCTTCCCCGGAGAGCCAACAAGCTTGCGGAAGCTGGAGGGCCTGACGCGGCCATGCACTCGGTGCTCTGATCACGCCTTCCTCCCTATGCGGCCTTCCTGCCGGGCTTGGAGGCTCCCAAATGGCGGAGAACAACCCCTGTTCCTCCCCTTGTCTTGCAGGAGCTGCATCTCTGCGTCTCCCGCAGGCATTTCGCCCTGGAACGGGGGTGCAGGCTGCGCGGGCTGCCCCCAGGCAATTACAGCGTGCGGGTCCGGGCCACCTCCCTGGCGGGCAACGGCTCCTGGACGGAAGCCACCTACTTCTACGTGACAGACTATTGTAAGTCCAGGCTCCGGGCTGGCCGCGTCAGGACACTTCAGAGGACGGCCGGGGAAGCTCGGAGGCTGTGCCCGCTGGCCCCGGTCTTGGCCATGTCCTGCTCTGCCGGCTGCTGCTCTCTGACCGGGCAGTATGCTTGTTTTCTTTGAGCCTGAACGTTCTCATCTGACCATGGGGATAGTAAGAGGACCCCACTGCCCTTGCAGATGAAAGGAGGTTTCAGTGACATCATGAAGGTCAAGTGGCTAGCCCAGGGCATGCCTGATGAACACCTTAGCTCCTGGTACCAGTATTTGATTTTTCATGAACTCCAAGGCAGAACATGGGAGCTTGCCTCCTGAGCCTCAGATGTGCTGCCTTTGGAGGCGCAGAGCACACTGTGGACAGTAGAGTGGGAGGCTGGGGAAGGCTCAGCTGGTCAGGGACTGCTTCCTGGAGGAGGTGACATCTTGCCTGAGACCCGGAAGAATGTGTGGGGAGGTGACAAAAGAAGGCGGTGGCGTGTGGTTCTGGCGTGTGGTCAGCCCCTAGACCCTTGAATGAGTGAACAAATGACTTGGAAGGAAGGGAGATTCTAGAACCAGGAGGAGTGGGAGGTCGGGTGGGAGGGGGGATATGAAATGAATATATATGTATATATGAAATGAGAATAGACAAAGTATAAATAGCTAATTTAAAAAGAA
>PITA01024564.1:0-25815 GCA_004023965.1 Spilogale gracilis | reverse complement strand
AAAAAAAAAAAAGATTTTATTTATTTTGGGGCGCCTGGGTGGCTCAGTTGGTTGAGCAACTGCCTTCGGCTCAGGTCACGATCCCAGAGATCCAGGATCGAGTCCCACATTGGGCTCCCCGCTTGGCAGGAAGCCTGCTTCTCCCTCTCTCACTCCCCCTGCTTGTGTTCCCTCTCTGGCTGTGTTTCTCTCTGTCAAATAAATAAAATCTTTATAAAAAAAAAAAAGATTTTATTTATTTATTTGACATAGAGCGACCACAAGTAGGCAGAGAGGCCGGCTGAGAGAGAGAAGGAAGCGGGCTGCCCTGCTGAGCAGAGAGCCTGATGCGGGCCTCGATCCCAGGACCCTGAGATCATGATCTGAGCCAAAGGCAGAGGCTTAACCCACTGAGCCACCCAGATGCCCAAAATTACAGAATTTAAAAATTGCTGATTGGAAACCACTAATGAAATGGATGCCAGCATCAAAGGCTACTAAAACCATCAGGTGAAAGGTTGACAGGGAACTAAAACACAGACATAGGGCTGACATTATCTGAATTCACTAAATCATCTTTATATCATCCAAAGTGAAACAACAAATCATTATATACTTCCTGATATAACATGATAGGAAGTTTACCACATCATACCTAAAGAAGTGAACCTGATTTTAATCAAATCTCCAAATCTAACTACCAGTTTATAAAAAATATGGATACTAGAGAAATAACTTGAGTGAAACTAGGAGGAAGCAATCTGCGAAATCTAGAATGTGAGATGTTCCATAAAACAAATGACTTGCTTTCTCCAACCAATCAAAGAAACGAAGTGTATCAGGATGGGGCAGGGGGACCTGATGGATAATGAAAAAGACAAAAGCGATATAACTAAATGTGACATATTGATCCTGATTAGAATAAACCAGCTATAAAAGGACACCTCTGAAAAGTCTCGTTCTAGGCGGAAATGGGCACTATCTTTCATGGTGTCCAGAAATTGTTGATGTGGGTACACTGAGACACAGGATCTGCTTCCATCGCAGCAAGCTCACTGCAGTGGTGATAATGAGCCCCATAACAATATCCGCTAGGCTCATGGAGTAGAGTGGAAGTAACAAGACTTTCCAATATTAGAACAATTAAGGAATATCGTTCCAACTTTAGTGTATGTGCTGCCAAAGTGAGCACACAGCAATTAAGGAATAATAATTCTAGATCACTTGCCAAAATAGCAATCAGTGTACTTCTGATAATTCGACTTCTAGGGCCCTAAAGAAATTGAATCCCAGAGATTACATGTGGAGAATTTTTGAAGTATGGCCATATTCAAGTGGAGATCAAAGAAGCAGAAAGAACTAGACTGACTGACAGTGACAACTGTGGACTAAATAAAAAGTCTTTTTCAAACAATTATTTTGGGGGCATCTGGGTGGCTCAGTCAGTTAAGTGGCTGCCTTCAGCTCAGGTCATGATCCCTGGGTCCTAGGATCAAGTCCTGCATCAGGCTCCCTCCTCGGTGGAAAGCCGGCTTTTCCCTCTCTCACTCCCCCTGCTTGTCCTCCCTCTCTTGCTGTGTCTCTCTCTCTGTCAAATAAATAAACAAAATCTTAAAAAAAAATTATTTTGGGGCGCCTGGGTGGCTCAGTTGGTTAAGCGACTGCCTTCGGCTCAGGTCATGATCCCGGAGATCTGGGATCGAGCCCCGCATCGGGCTTCCTGCTCGGCGGGAAGCCTGCCTTCTCCCTCTCTCACTCCCCTTGCTTGTGTTCCCTCTCTCGCTGTGTTTCTCTCTGTCAAATAAATAAATAAAATCTTTAAAAAATAAAAAAAAAATAAAAAAAAAATTATTTTGAAGATTATGATTCTGTCTTTGGAGGAACTATAGTGATCGTCAGTGGAAGCAATCACATGTAAAATTCGTTAGATGAAAATGTATTGCCTCAAAAGACACCTTTGAAATGATTGGGGAAATCTGAATACAGACTAGAAATTAGGTGATATTAAGGAATTACTGCTAAGGTGTGACATGGTAGTTATGTTTAAAAAATCAGGGACACCTGGGTGGTTCAGTCAGTTGAGCCCCACATCTGCTCCCTGCTTCACAGAAAGCCTGCTTTCCCCTCTCCCACTCCCCCTGCTTGTGTGCTGTTCTTGCTGTCTCTCTCTCTGTGTCAAGTACATAAATAAAATCTTAAGAAAGAAAAGATTTTATTTATTTGTCAGAGGGAAAGAGAGAGAAAGCACAAGCGGGGGAATGGCAGGCAGAGGGAGAAGCAGGCTCCCTGCTGAGCAAGGCGCCTAATTCAGGACTTGACCCAGGACCCTGGGATCATGACCTGAGCCAAAGGCAGATGCTTAACTGACTGAGTCACCCAGGCATCCCTGTGTGCGACTCTTATCTTGGGGTTTTGAGTTCCAATCCCAAGTTCTACACCCATATTGAGTGTAAACGTAACTTAAAAATAAAATCTTGAAAAAGACAAAATGAAACAAAACAAAATCCTTCAATGGCTTCCCTTCTCACCCAGAATAAAAGCTGTATGTGAGTCTAGTCCTTTCACTACTCTGGTCTTATTCCATCTCTTCTTATTCTTTCCCTCATTCACCTCAATCTCACCACAATGGGATTCCCACTGTTCTGCAAAGGCAGCACTTCTGCTCCTACTTTAGGACCTTACACTTGCTTATCTCTCTGCCAAAAATGTTCTCCCAGATACTTATACAGTTTACTCCTTTACAAACTCTTCTTAGGTCTTTACCTGGAAGTCTTGTTTTCAAATGATGCCTTCCCTGGTTGCCCTTCAAAAACAGCAATGATCTCCTTATCCCCCAAGAAAACTGCCTTATCCCCATCCTGAATTGTTTTTCTCCTGTCACCATCTAACATACACACACACATTTATTTATTTAAGATTTTAAGTATTCTCTACATCCAACCTGGAGTTGGAATCCATAACGCCAAGATTCAGAGTCATACTCCACTGAGCCAGCCAGGTGCCCCTCTCCCCCATCTAACATGCATTTATCTTCTTATGCCTGTTCTCTTTTTCGTCTATTTTGTTCACTGTATTTTGTCTATTTTGTTTGCTGTATCTCCAGCAACTACAACAGTATCGAACATACTCAATAAATATTTGAAACAAACCTATTCCTACTCAACAGATGAGAAAACCAAGATTTAGAGAGGTTAACAACCTCACCCAAATTCACACAAATAAGTAGCAAAACGAAGGCTTTAATCTAGGTCTCTTGCACCAAATTCCATACTCTTGGCCACTCCACTATACTACTCCACAATATGTCCTATTATTGAATACCGTGTCACTAAATACGAAGAAATCCATGACAAATAGCTAACAATCAAGTTGTGAACTAACATGTGAAGTATGATCCATTCTTGTTTTGAGAAACAAAAACTATGTGTATTTGCATTAGGTTGAAATGTATGAAATATGATTTTTTTTTTAATGTAGACCCCCCCACCTAGTATGGAGTCCAACACGGGGTTTAACTCACAACCCTGAGATCAAGACCTAAGCAGAGATCAAGAGTCAGACAGACGCTTAATCACATGAGCCACCCAGGGGCCCCATGAATTTTTTTTTTTTTTTAACGTGTGTTACCAAGGTTAAAAAGCTAGAAAGTAAATAGCATACAGGCATGTCATGGTTTGGACTCGGCCTATACTCCAGTTACTCCCAAACTTTCACTTCACACTCCAGAAAAGTAAAACTGCTCACAGATCTCCCAACACACTAATTCACCGCTCATGCTTCTACACGGGAAGCAGCAGAGTTTGTTGGTTAAAAGCCAGAACACTTGCATCAGTCAGGCCTGGATTTATATCCCAGTTCCAACTCTTACTAGCTAGCTGTGTGATCCTGAACAAATTAAAATCTCTTAAGTCTGATTTTTCATTTATAAACTGGAGATCGTAATGTTAGAGAGGATTAAATGAGGGAACACATGTAGAGTGCTTCATCTAGTTTCTGGCATATAATGAATAACTAATATAGCAATTATTAGCAATTATTATTACTGGCTCATGCTGTTCCCTTTTTCCCTTCCCCCATTTAACCTGAATTCCTTCACATCTTTTAAAAATCTGGCTTAAAAATGGTATCCTCAAATCCTTCTTTGCCTTTTTTTTTTTTTTAAAGATTTTATTTATTTGACAGAGAGAAACACAGCCAGAGAGGGAACACAAGCAGGGGGAGTGAGAGAGGGAGAAGCAGGCTTCCCAAGCAGGGAGCCCGATGTGGGGCTTGATCCCGGGTCTCCGGGATCATGACCTGAGCCGAAGGCAGTGGCTTAACCAACTGAGCCACCCAGGCGTCCCTTTCTCTGCCTTTCTTTCCTCCCAGACAGTTAAAGCCTCTTTCTTTGGCAGTCTCAGTTTCTTACACACTTTCACTTGATTTCTTTATCTAAGTGTCTTTCTCCCCTACTGGACATTTCTTGAAACCATTATCAATTCCTCATTCACCCAAGTACCCACCACTCAGTAAAGTATTTCCCGTTAAATTTAATAAGGCCTGTATACAACTCCAACTTGATTCCAAACCTAGTGTCCTTTCCACTACATCCCACTTCCTCTCCTATTCCCTAATGAGTATTAACTGCTTCTCATCCGGTAGCATAACTGTTTTAGGAATAAAACTGTCGCCTTAACGGTGAACACTGAATTTAAAGTTATTTTTCTTCTGACCAACCACACTGTTTATTCAGAGAAGGCTTTTAATAAATTTTTAACGACCTTTAAGGGACACCCACGATCCTCCTACCTAACCCATCTCTGGACTGGGTTCAGACCAGAAAGGCAGCCTTGACTCCCCAAGAACTCACATTTCAGAGGGATCTCTCTCTCATGCACAACGGTGAAGGGCAGCTTCTTCTGATCGTCCAGTGGCACTGATTCTCGGGTAAAAACGACAGTGACGGGCACGGTGAGACGCAGCTAGGGGAAGGAGCATCAGGGCCATCAGCTGAGTCTCCACCTTGCCAGCGGGCTGTCCCCTGGCCTTCTCCCGCAGAGCTCTCTCTCACCTGCAGGGCATTCAGCCCACTGATCTGGGAGTAAGGCAACGGGGCTCGGTAGGTCTCCGTGGTCTTCCACCAGAGCGGCAACCCCAGCAGGATGGCCACCGCAGCGAAGAACAGAGCGGCCCGCTTGCCTCGGACCACCTCTAGGGGTACGGAGGTACCGACTTGAGGCGCTGGAAGTGGGCTTAGGTACCCGCCCCGCACCTGACGCGGAGGAGCCCAAACAACCGCCACTCAGAGGGCTCTCCGCCCGCGTTCACAGGTAGGAATCTCTGAGCTAGGGGCCCGCGCCCAAGTCTGAAGGGATTGTCTGAAACGACCCTCCCGACCCCCAGCCCGCGGGACTTCTGGCATACCACAATCCCCAAAGCCCGCATTCCTCCCTCTCAATACACGAGCCGCGGGCCGCACCAGAATGCCACCCCACCTAGGTCCGTAGCAGCAGCCCCAGGAGCCGCCATGCTTGCTTCCGGTTGCTCTGGGCACTGAGGGGCGGAGCTACGCAAGCCGCCCCCAATCGGAAACCCTCAAGGAGGGGGCGGGACCACGGCAGCGGTCGCAGCCAGTCGCAAACGGCACTCCAGGCGCGCCGGCCGAAAAAGAGGTCGAAGGTGGGCAGGGTCCGCAAAGAGCCTGTAAACCTGTTGAAAGGAGTTTACCCCGGCGCCGGGGACCGTCGAGGGGGTAGGCGGGTTTCTGTGTTGCTCGAGGACTCTTAGTCCCCGCTTCCTTACAAAACACATTCCTAGCCCCAGGGACTAAAAGCGCAAACTCTCCAGGCGTTAAATACTAGTTGGGCGACCACAGGCAGCTCTAAGTCTCAGTTTTCTCATCTGGAAAATGGATACATTTACTAAAATGAGCTCATTAGGGGCATCCGGCTTGCCCAATCTCTAGAGCGCGGGAGGCTTGATCTAGGGGTAGTAACTTTGAGCCCCACGTTGGGTGTAGAGATTACTTGAAAAAATAAAATAGGGGCACCTGGATGGTTCAGTTGGTAAGTATCTGCCTTTGGCTCAGGTCATGAGCCGGGGTTTCTGGGATCGATCCCCACATCGGGCTCCCTGTTCAGCGGGGAGCCTGCTTCTCCCTCTCCCTCTGCTCATCTCCCCCGCTCCCCCACTGGTGCTCTCTCACTTTTTCTCTCAAATAAATAAATAAAATGAGGCCATTCATGTAAAGAGCCTGGCGCAGAAGGCACCCAAGTATCACCTATAGCATCACTGTTTACCCTTATGATAGAGCTCCTCTTCTGGGCACTCTCTCCTCAAGCCTCTAATATGGAGGCGGAAAGCTAGTAGTACCTTTTTAGCATATTTGACTCATTCAGTATTTTTTTAAATTCACTTGAATTCATTTCCAACTTGTAAAAGTTTGACTACTTAAAATTTTTGAAAATTCATGAGCAGACTCTGGATCCTGATCATGTAGGTTTAAATCCTGACTTCAACACTTCACCTGAGTGATCTCAAGAATTTAACCTCTCTGTGCCTATTTCCTCGTATTAAAATAGGGATAGTCTTGTATCTACTTTATACAGTGTTGTAGTAAATTAGTTAGTAAATGTAGAGTGGTTAAAATAGGGCCTGGCCTGCTAGGAATACATAGTAAGTGCTATAAGGAATGCCTGGATGGCTCAGTTGGTTCAGCATCTGACTCTTGGTTTCAGCTCAGGCATGATCCCAAGCTTGTGGGATGGAGCCCCGAGTCAGGCTCCATGCTCACTGGAAGTCTACTTGAGATTCTCTCTCTCTCCCTCTCCCTCTGCCCCTTACCCTGCTCAAGTGATCTCTCCCTCTCTCTCAAATAAATAAATCTTTTATTATTTTTTAATTTATATGAGACAGAGAGAGAGCACGCACAAGTGGGGAGGAGTGTCAGAGAGAGATGGAGAAGCAGACTGTCCACTAAGCAGGGAGCCGAGTGTGGGACTCGATCCCAGAACCCTGAGATCATGACCCAAGCTGAAGGCATACACTTAACTGAGCCACCCAGGTGCCCCTAAATAAATCTTTTTTTAAAAAAGAAAGCACTATATGTGTTACCTATTTTTGTTAATATAAGAGCAGGTCACGTTGGGCCTACATTCCCATTTTTCAATAATTAGCTGGGTGGAGCATTTTACAGAGAGCATGGCCTCCCCAGTTCACTCAGCACACACCTAGTAGGTTCTCTCATCTTTTCATCCCCTCAGACAGACCCAGGTGTTTGATGTATCCCCACACCCCAGCCAAGGACAAAGTTTAGTACAAAACCTCACCAGGTCTACCCTTGCCCAGACCCTCAAATTGGCCTGGTCTGTGCCCTCGTCTGCCCCAAACGGGAATGGGCAATAGCCGCTGGCAACCTCCTGGATACCCGGGTCCATCTGGCAGTCCCGAGTCTCGGGCTTTTCCATGCTGGGCAGGAGCCCAGCCGCTCCCGCAGTGCCCACCCCACAACCCCAGCACAATGTGTCAAGCTCCAGCAGGGATCGACACAGGGGAGAAGTGAAAGACTCCAGTCCCCTTATCCTGTATAAAGAATTTTGTGCTCTTTGCAAAAGCTGTCTTTAGGAATTGCACAAGTCTCACCTTCCTCCCTCCTTCATTTGCAGCCTAATGCCTCTGAGGTGGCAGTCTGTGAAGGAGGTGCAGCCCTCCGTACTGCCCACACTCCAGCCATGGACATCACCAGCAAGAGCCTGAGCTGGGAATGGTGACTTGGTGTACCCCTCCCCCATAAACTGAAAGCCCAGGAAAACTACCCTCCTCACCTCCACAGGCAGAGGGCCTAAGACAGTCAGTGGAAATCAGAAACTGAGGTGGGAATTTGATGCGTAAAACAGACAGACAAAGTAGCATGTTTTGCTACCATTTATTTGCTATGTGGTATGTACCCGAGGCATGAGTCATGTCTGGTGTTCTATTCTCTAATCCCAGGAGACAGGGCAAGCAAGGAAAGCCCAAGGAGAAGCTACCACGTCATGAGGAAATTGTGGGGGCTGGAGGAGGCAGGGGGAAACCCAGGCATCCTGCTCTGACTTCTAGCAACTTCTCCGGCCCTCAATCACAAGGGTCGCCTTATCCTCCCATTCAATGGTCCCAACTGCAGCAATGGGCAAGGGGAGAGGAGGAGAGGAAAAGGAAGATGATTCCGTGCTGGATGGAGGCATCTCTGCTCTGCATGGCTATTTGGTCCTGGCCATAACTATAGGCAAACTAGGGTGCAGGTGGCCAGGCCAAGTGCTATGCTGTGGAATGCATACTCAGTAGGCATGGTTGGCAATGTAGAGGGACTGTGCTGCTGCTCCACCATCTTCTCCGCTGCCTTCATACTTGCCCTGGGCTGCAAGCCCATTCACCTGCAAAAGGGTGGGGGGTAGGAGGAAGGTGGAGTAAGCTGGCTGACGCCACGCACAGGTACCACACCCTGCCCAGGCTATAGTCTCTGGGTGCTGCCCTCCTGCCTAGCCATACTCCTCTCCCCCAGCCACCACCTCTAGCTCCCGACCTCAGCCCGCTTGATGAACTCCTCAGTGGCAGCCCCCGCATTGTCTTGTTGCCCTCTCCAGGCATTGAGAGCAGAGGCCTGAAGGGCACGCCCATAGGAGAAGGTGAGGGCCCAGGGCCGAGGAAGGGGGCAGCGGTTGATAGCATTGAGGTTGAGCGATGCCTCCTCTTCACTCTGACCCCCAGACAGGAAAGTCACTCCTAGGGTAGAGAAGAGAAGAAAAACTGGTTGGTCAACTCCCTATTTTTCCAGGGTACAGGACCCACAAAGGCCACAGGAACCTGAGAATGGGTCTCAGGGACAGGAACAAGTTAGGACCGGGTAGTACCTGGGACAGCGGGGGGCACAGTGCGACGCAGGGCAGTGACAGTTGCCATGGCGATCTCCTCTGGGCTGTATTTAATGGGACAGGCATGGCCAGGGGTCACCATGTTGGGCTTGAGCAGGGTCCCCTCCAGGTACACATGATGGTCACTTAGGGCCTTGTACACAGCAGCCAAGACCTGGAAATCAGAGGAGGTTTACTAAGGTTCTGGGCCTCTGCCCAGTGCTCCCTTTGTACGGGAAGGTGGGCATGACTGTGAGGGTCACTACAGGCTCAAATTCAGGTATGTTCTGGGATAGTGCAAAGTGCTTGGGGAAAGGGCCTGCATCTGAGCCAGGGACTGTGGGGAACAGGCTCCCCTGTCAGGCCATCCTTGCAGTATGTGTCTGTGTCTAGCTGTGGACTCACCTTCTCTGTAACATACTGACAACGTTTGAGGTCATGGTCTCCATCTGGCAGGATTTCAGGCTCCACAATAGGCACAATGCCATTCTGCAGGTAAGAGCAGAAGAGCTTGAGTGGGGCAGTAGGTAGGAGGGGAGAAAGCCCTTGTAACCCTCTCCCCACTAGGCCCAGGGCACCCATCCGACCCCCTCACACACACATACACACACCTGCTGGCAGATGCTGGCATAGCGGGCCAGCACGTTGGCATTCTCCAGAATGGCGAGTGCTGAGGGTGTGCGCTCACTGATTTTCAGCACACAACGCCACTTGGCAAAGTCGGCACCATCCTTCTTATATTGGGCACAACGTTCTGAGAGCCCATCCAGCCCTGTAAGCATAATGCCAGCCTCATCACTCTGCCCCTCTTTGCCAGAGTCAACCACCCAATAAGCCTGTGGTCTTCACCCACCCATTCCGTACCTTGAGTGGTGGTTTCTCCATCAGTCCCTGCTAGAGGCACTACGCCCTTGTCAACCTGTAGGGTAAACAGAGGCGGAGGGCCGAACCCAGTCAGGATTCCCCTTGTCACCTCACACACACACACACACACACATCTATTTCCACGCTCGGCCCCCATTGAGGGCCAATGGCAGCACCTTGATGCCCACGACGATGCCTTTATCCTGAGTGGTACGGACGAAGGGAATGCCATTATCGTCTTTCTGGTAGAGCGTCTCATGGAAGAATATCACCCCTCCGATGCACTTCTTCACACGGTCATCAGCACTGAACAGGACCTGGCGGTACAACCGGCGGTTTTCTTCTGTGTTCTCCACACCAATCTGGCTCAGCCGCTTGGCCATGCTGCCTGGGGGCAAACAAAAGAAGAGTTAGCAAGCTCATACTCAGTGCTCTCTGGCCACCTCTCTGCCACCTAGCCACAGGCCCCCACCTACCTACAGACTCATCTGCAGCCAGAATGCCTTTGCCTGGGGCCACAATCCGGAGAGCAATGTCAGACAACTCCTTTTTCTGCTCAGCAGAAAGGGCTGGGTATGAGTGGGGCATGGTGACAGCTCTGTGGAATAGAGACAAGACATAAAAGCTGGATCTGAACTACTACTTCCTCTACTTCCTCTTCTGGCCATATGGGCCAAATGGCCTCCTCCACCTCCCAACAAGCATAGAGCTAAGAACAAGGCAGTAGTCCTTGGCGTGGGTCCTGGGCAACACAGTGGCACCAATCCCTCTGACAGCTAGCAGGCTTAGGGCCCCAGTTCCCACATCTCCTTTTGTCCCTGGTGGGCACCCTTCCCAGCCCTGGGGAAAGATGCAGGGTGGGGGTGGGGAGGTGAACAGCCCTGAAGCTACAGGTCTTCTTGAGAAACTACTGCCCAAAGATCCAGTCCTTCTTTCACTGAATTTGACCCCTTCAGGTAGGGCATAAGCCCTGGCCTTTGCAATTTCCATTTTATCATCTTCAGCAGGGCCCCTAGGGAAAGCATACTCACTTCCAAGGCTTCAGAATGAGGCAAAAGCACCTATCACCCTTCTTCCCTCAGCTTCTGGAGGAAAAGTGGGGGACAAGTGGGGAGCAGGAGTGGCACAGATAACTGCCATTGGCTTCTGTAACCTTTTCCATTCCCCAAACCTGAATGCCTTTGCAGCCAGATGGGAGCAAAGGATCGGGGTTGAAAAGAGTGAGTAGAGGGCCTGAGAAAGGGAGGATGGAGCAGGGAGACCTGTGGGGAGGTGACAGAGAGAAAAAGGCTAACTAGCTGGGGAAAGACCTAAACCAGGAGGACAGAGTAGGCAAGAAAACTGGACAGGGAACTTTTACCCTAGCAGAGAGAGCAGGCTGAGATGAAAATGATCTGGTTGGTAAAGGCCGACCTCCAGAAAAATCCAGTAGGCAGAGGAAGACAGGATTAGAAAAGCTGAGCTTAGAAAAGGGCATGAGAGCTAAGAGGAAGGGGTGCTGTGGGAGAGGCTGAACCATAGCGTTTCCGAGTGGACAGAAAGGAGAGAGGATTAAGAAGAGAGCTGAGAAGGCACATAGTGGGGACAGGGCAAGGGTGATAGAGGGAAGAATCTGGGAGAGGAAGGGGAGATGCTGAGCAGCTCCTGCCCCGCCCGAGTACCTCACCTGTGTGCAGCGAGGGGCGCCGCGAGTTACTGGAGGCAGCCACAGGAACAGCGGATTCAGATCCGCAACAGCTGCGGGGGCCGTAGCTCAGGCGCCAGTAAATGAGGCTGCGGATGCCGCAGAGCTACGTGACTCCCCCGAGGGGAGGGCACATCCCCGCCCTGGCCACGCCCCCTCCCCGGACTGGTGACCCAGCAGAGCCACGCCCACCGAGGCGGGACGACGAGGTGGAGTGATCACCCAGCCAGGTTCTTGGAGGCTGTTGTCCCACTCCCACCTCCCTACCACCAGGGCCTCCCGGGGCAAGAACTGGCCTTGCCCTCGTTTCTGCCACAGTCGCTTTTACCATGTGCCTGGCACTGGGCTGGATGCTGGGGCCTGAGCCTGGTCTGATGGAGAGTCACCTAAATAGTTGCAACTGGTGGGGTAGAGAGGCACCAACAAAATGTGGTAGTCTAGGGGAAGTAAGTAGGAACTGAGTTTCTCTGTCCTCACCCCCTTATTTACCAGGACCTAGCCTGGAGGGGGATGGAGAAGGTAAGTGAATGAATCCTTGTCTATCCCACCCCTAGGCTAAGAGCCAGGGAACAAGCAGTCCAGTGCCCAGAGTATTTGAGGAAGCAAGAGAAGGGAGGAGGAGCTGCCCCCTTTGGCTTGGGATGCAGCAAGAGGGTTGTATGCAGGGTGCCCAGGCAGGAGAGCCAACAGGCTTCTCTAACCTCATCCATCCCCCACACCCAAAGAATAGATTCAGTGAACTTGAAGAAATACATTAAATATATTTTATTTAAATAGCATCAAACATAGCTAGCTCTTTGACCGTTGGTCCTCGTGTTAGGGTAAGGGAATACTGCAGGTAAAAAGGGATGAAATAGACTCCAGCTTTCAGTTTCCTAGCTCAGAAATTCCAGCAATCCTTGTAGCTCCTTGCAACCTCTCACCACCTCTGGGATGGACTGCAGAGTCTGGGAAGAGGAATAAAAGGCAGTTTAGGGTCACAAGTCCAAGGCTCCCAGCCCCAGGAAGCACCAACTGGGTCAGAGGGGAAAAAGCAGAAGCCACAGAGAAGCCTGCAACAGTGAGTCAGGCCCAGTGCTCAGTGCAGGCTGGGAACCCAGAGTGATGCTCGAGTACTTCCTAGGGCCAAGCCCTATGCCAGTCGCCTTAGCTACATCAACCCCCTCCCTCCTTTACCTCATAAATGTGCTGAACGATGTCATCTAGTTTCTTTAACTCCTTGTCAGAGCGCCGAAGATTCTCCTCTAGTATGTTTCTCTAGAACACAAACAGGTTGCATTAAGTCCTACACTTAGAAGAATAGCATAGCCTGTGGGGCAAGGAAAATACGGCAGAGCACTTGCTGGTACTAGTGGGAAATGGCCCTGGAATGGCATGGGAATTCTTACGTGGCTCTGGAACTTGACCATGAGTTTTGCCTTCTCATTTTTCATCTCCAGGAACATCACCCTCAACTTGTCCACCTATAGACATATCCAGATCAGTAGAGGCTCGGCCTAGGGTTCCTGCCAGCTGCCCAGCTCCTCTGCTAACTCTGAGTCCCCTCTCACCTCTTGGGAGAGCCACACTTTCTCCTGGATCCAGTTAGTAGCCATAGGCTGGCAGTCAGGGTTCAGCTGACCTGCTAGGGTCTCTTGCAGCACCTTAGTCTCTGTCTCTGCGCGCCGAAGTGAGCGGGTAAGCTGGGTCACCTCCTCTCTCAGGCTCTGGAAATGAGAAGGGAGAGGTGTCCAGGAACCTTCAAAGGGCCTCTCTACCCTTCTTATCCCATGTGGTGAACAAGGGTACACCAGGGATCCACCGAATCTGAGATTCTAGCCATCAAGGATACAGAAGGCCGAGGGCCAGACATCACACTACATACTATGAGCTCGCCGCTCCTGTCTATCTGCTCTAGGATCTTCTCGTTCTGCTGTTGTATCACTTCCTGGAGCTCCTTTTCATTCTGTGAGGGAAAGGGAGGTAAGAAGCACTGAGAGAGCTGGCTTCTTAGCAGCCCTTGCCAGGAGATAGGATTTAGTGTCTGACCCATGTTCAGCTCCAATAATACCACATTTCAGCCCACAGCTAATTCCCAAACATGTGAAATGTCTGACCCCAGGAAGGGCAAAACTAGGGCAAGGACTGGAAAATCCCCTCCACCCAGATTCCTGGAGAGACCATCGCTCCCAATGGGCCAGCAGAGCCGCCCCAGTTCTTCATTGCCCCACTTCTAGGCCCCTCCTTCACCTTATAGCGCAAGCACAAGGCTTGGTTCAGCTTCTCTATGTCTGCCTCCTTTGCCTTCAGGGCTTCCTGATGCTGTTCTTCTTGGGCCTGTAGCCTAGCCTGCAGATCACAACTAAGGGAGAGAAAAATTCAGCATTTTTTCTGTCCCCTCAGGCACTGGCTAGGCCCTCGACATAAGGGGCTATCTCACTTGACCTGCCCTCTCTAATTAAGACCACCCTCCACTCACATCTTTCGCTGCAGAGACCTGACGGCTTCCTCTTTAGACTCCTGCAGCAGGGAGCACAGGCTCTGAAGCTCCACAGTCATTGTACCCATTTCCGCCAGGCTCTCCTCCATGCCCGGGGCCTCTGAAAGAGCAAGTCCCAACTGGAAGCAGAGCCCTTTGGCTCTGGAAGGAAGAAGTATGAGTAGCCATCATTGCCACAACTCTTATCCATGCTCCCCACCCATAGGATTTGAATTTCCAGAACACTGCAGGTCCCAAAAGGCAGAAACAAAATGAGCCCACGTAAAATTGAGGTTTTTAGAGCAAATTACTTCTCACTGCTTTACTCTTTATCGTTAGTACCAGACCTAGAAATGAGGCAGGATCCCTGGAGCCCAGCCTAACCTGTAGGCTGCAGGGAAACCATTGACGCGACTCGGGTGAAAGCACTCTTGTCACTTCCAAGCAAGGGCACAGGAGCTGCTTCCGGCTCTGAAACAAAAACCAACCAAGGTCGAGGGCCCCTCTGGTGACCCGGTCTGCCAAAACAGAAGCCGAGGAGAGAGGAGTTTGTCGGCGGGCATCTTCAACAGCTGAAGGTATGAGGGGCAGGGCCACAACTCTCCCACCCTTAAATCCCAGAGCCTTTAACCTTCATCTGCCATTGCTGTCAAGATATTTCCCAAGAAGGCGCTGTCAGTAGGTGGAGCACAAGCTGTGCTTACCAGGGGGGTCTCTGGTTCAGCCTAAGGAGAAAGGAGAAACATGATCAGTTGCTCTTCAGGGTTAGTGATCTCCTGAACTCCCAGGAACCCACCAGCCACCTCCTCTGGAATGCTCTTCTATCTACTCTTTTTCTCTATGAGCACCTTCTCGATTAGCTCCTTTCCCCAAACTTAATTCTCTCATGAAAATAACAATTAAACACAGAAAACTTCTTAACTTAAATCTCATTTTCAAGCTGTTTTCCCTTTCCCCTCCTAGTAAGAAAACGATAAAGAAGCCTACATTTCCCACCTAGAAGTGTCACCATCTAACTCCCTAGCCCACTACATTCAGTCTTCTTCCTACCATTCCACCACAATTCTTGCTTGGTTCACCAATAGCATCCTTACTTTCAAATTCAACAGACATGTTTCAGCTCTTGTTTCACCTGACCTAATTGATAATTGATCACCATGTTCTTCTTTTAGAAACTTCCTTTTCTCAGCTTCTGGGACATGACCCTCTCCTTCATACATAGGTCTCATACCTTTCTACTTCTTCTCTCTATCCTTCCTTAAACCATTGGACTCCTTTTGGTTCATCTGTGGCCTTCCGTATACTCTAATCCATTCCCTAGACCTCGCCTTGGCAACTCCACAAAAACATCCACTATTACGTAGATGACCTTTCAATCTCTTTCTCTCAAGTGTATTATTTTCCCAATCTCCAGACCCAAAGGCCTGTGAAAAATCTACCAGAACGCTCCATACTCCACCTGAAATTTAGTATCACAAGGTTGACCTCACCATTTTCCCTGTCCCATCCCACCAAAAATCTGTTCCTCCTCCTGTTACAATCCTAGGGCTAGGGGATTGGGAGGGCAGCAAATTACAGCCTGCAGTTCGAGTCTGACCGGGCACCTATTTTGGTAAAGTTTTACTGAAATACAACTATACACATTTATATACATACTGTCTATGGCTGCTCTTGAGCTACAAAGGCAGAACTGAGTACTTAAGACAGTGACAATATGGCTCGAAAAGACAAAATTATTATATTGTACTTTATAGGAAAAGTGTGCCACCCCCAGTTCTAGAAAGTATCATCATCTTTCTAGCAATTTAGAGATGATCATTCACTCTTCCACCTTACTCCTACACCAAACTTCACCAGGTTCTATTACTTCTATTTTCTAAATATGTATTGAATTCATCCAGTCCATCCTTTCCTTTCTACCCCTTCTATAACTGCTATTAGTTCAAGCCTTCAGGCCTCCTGTTTATATCTCTAATCTTGTCACCTTGTCATTCTTGCCCCATATAGCTCTTATAGTAAAGATTTACTTCCCAGACTCCAAACTTGCCATATAAGCAGGGCCTAGCCTTGTTCACCTGTAACCCCAGCACCTAACCCAGGTCATGTTACAAGGTAGATACCGAAAAAAAGTACACACAGTGCCTCTCTGACTTTCACAGACCATTCCCTTTGCTAAGTAGGCCTTCCTATATAATCCCGCTCTGGCCCCGCCCTACACACTTCCAAACCTCAAGACTCTGCCCAAGGATCACCTGCTTTGAGAAGACCTGCTAACTCTCAAAGGTATAACTGATGTTTTCTCTATCATGATCAGAAGTCAAGAACTTTACACCTGTCTTCCCTGCAAGACTGTGGATTCCTTCACATTTCCTGTGCTCAGCACATACTAGGGTCAAATCATAAGCACTTCCAAATTTCACAATCCTGGTGGTACCTTTCAATGCTGAATAAGCTAAGTAACTATTCTGAAAGACATCAACAATTTATTGTGTAGTGTGCACTGTGGGAAAGCCAAAGAAGTAAGGCTAAATTTCGGCTTTCTTTTTTTTTTTTTTTATATTTATTTATTTAAGAGAGAGAGAGAAAGAGAGAGGACGAAAGAGGTGCAGGGGTAGGGTCAGAGTGAGAGGAAGAGAGAAAATCTCCAGCAGACTCCCCATGAGTGTGTAGCCCAACTTGGGGCTTGATCTCATGATCCTATGATCAGGACCTGAGCTGAAATCCACCCAGGTGTCCCATCTGCTTTCTTTAAACAGAATAATCTAGATGAAGAGAACAGACATCCGAGGAAAACTAATCCAAGTGCAAAAGAATATAAGTTCATGAGGAATATAGCAGGAGATTACTGAGTCCATGTGATTCTGGAACATGTGAAAGAAGGTGAAATAGGGAGGCTAAGGAAAGGAAAGAGTATCTCTGGTTTGAAGACAGAGGAAAATGGGTGTGGTAACAGCCCACGTCTGAAAGTGATTAGAGATGAGGCATGTGTGTAATATACACACAGTCTGGTTGGAGTCAAGGGTTCATAATAGGCAGGAGACATAGGAAGAAAAGGATGACAGGATGAAGTCCTGTAGGTGACTGAAAGTCAGTGAAGGTCAGAGACAGAAGAAGAGTAGCGTTTTAGTAAGACCATTCTTTTTTTTTTTTAAAGATTTTATTTATTTGACAGAGAGAAACACAGCCGGAGAGGGAACATAAGCAGGGGGAGTGAGAGAGGGAGAAGCAGGCTTCCCGCCGAGCAGGGAGCCTGATGTGGGGCTCGATCCCAGGTCTCTGGGATCATGACCTGAGCCGAAGGCAGTCGTTTAACCAACTGAGCCACCCAGGTGCCCCATTAGTAAGACCATTCTATATGATAAAGATACAACTGGAAAAACTCTCATAAAATAGGAATAGAGAACTTCCTCAATCTACAAAAGCCTGCAGCTAACATCATACTTAAGATCAGTATGTCCCCTTTTACCCCTCCTTTTCCATGTAGTGGTAGAAGTTCAAGCTAATTTATTAGGACAAGAAAAGGAAATAACAAAATCTACAGATTGGGAAGGAAGGAATAAAATTGTCTTTGTTTGAAGATAAGACTGAAAAGGGAGAGAAAGAATCCCTGGATCCTACCTTCTCCTTTAGTTTTGTCTGTAGGAAGAGGGTGAGTCTCTGTAGTTGCTCAGCCAGCACCCCTAGCTCTTGGGAATACTGGCGTGTCTTCTCCAGGTGTTGTTCTTGGGTCTCTGCTATGGTGTTAGCCAGGTTAGCCCTGAAATAAGGAAGGATTAGAGAAAATAGTGGAAGATCAGGCAACCTTCTCTGAACTCCTCTCCCAAATTCCCACACAGAGCTACATTCAAAGAGGGAAACACAGGGTGCCTGGGTGACTCAGTCAGTTGGACATCTGACTCTTGATTTCAGCTCAGGCTGTGATCTCAGAGTCCGGGGATCAAGCCCTGCATCGGGCTCCGTGCTCAGTGCAGAGTCTGCTTGGCCCTCTCCTTCTAGTTCTCCCCCCGCCCCCTCAAGCTCTCTCTTTCTCACTTTTTCAAATGAATAGATAACATCTTAAAAAAAAAAAAAAAAAAGGAGGAAAACAGGAGGTTCTTGGGCCGTGTCACAATTCCCTTCTTGGAGACTTTAGTTTCTGAAGTGCTCCAAGGAAACATAAACACTTAGTAAGGGAAGCACAGAAAGGTAGCGATCTTACTTCAGGCTCTCCACAGCGTCCTTGAGGTCCTCACACTGCAGGCTGCGCTCCCGTAGTGCTTCCAGTGTGGTTTTCAACTGACACTCCACCTGGCCCAGCTCTAGGTGAGCAACCTGATTCTCTTGGTCTGCAAACTGGGGACACAGGAAAAGGAAGGAAGGCAAGGGGGGGGGGGCAGGATGAGGCTAAGTGAAAAATTTCAGAGCCCTGGGAACAGAGGCTTTCCTGGTCCCCAGCCGCAAACGTCCCTTCCACAGCATCAGTAAGAGTCATGCTGTTCCTGGCTGCCCTGCCCCCAGCCATGTTCCTCACCTCCAGGGTCTCCTTCAGGTCCTGTACCTCCTTGGCCAGGACAGCATGCTGTTGCTGCAGCTCTGTCTGCATGTGTTTTAGTGCTGCCTCCTCCTTTTGCCATCTGCCAGAGACCTTGTATTAGATCCCAGAAGTCCTGCACCCTGGGCGCCGAGTGCTACCATAATCCGATAGTGACTCACTGAGTAGCCTGCTCCTCGTGGCTCTGGGTAAGCTGGCAGAGAAACTCATCCTTCATGGCCAGGTCCTGGGTACAATGGGCATGATGACTCTGTAGCTCTTTTAGCTGACTCTCCATGCTAGCCAGACTCTGCAGCTGAGCCTGGAGATCTAAACAAAAGTATCCTAATGACCCCATGTAGTCATCAGGCCAAAACCTCTCCGTTCTTCTGCTCTGAAACAAATGCTCCAGAGCACTTCCTTACTCTACTGCCACACCCCAGGCTTCAGCAGGGCACAAGTGCTTGTTCATGTATGTATGTATACACACACACATACACACACACACACACACAACACCCCTACCTGTTGCTAGGCGACAGTTTTCCAACTCCAATTGTTCTATTCGGCCTTTGCAGTCCTCTAAATGGGTAGTAGCTTGTCCCAGCTCCCTGGAAACCTATGAAGAAAAGATAGATTTTCTCCTATGGTTCTTCCTGAATCAGGAATCCTAGGACCCAGCCCAGCTTCTCTGTTCTGGACAGAACGGCAAAGCACCTTGCTCCTGGGCAGCAACACTGCAGAAATAAGATCCCCAGTAAAAAGTAGAAAGAGGAGAAAGGTAGCTGAAGAAAGTGCTGAAGAGCAAAGGAGACAATTGGGCCCAAAGCCATCTATAGTGAAAGGACCTGGCTGGTCTCCAAACACAGAGTAGAAAAAGGACAGGTGCAGGGTAAAAGGCTAATGATACCACTCATTAGAAAGCCTTCTGTGGAGAAGGAGGAGGAAACCAGGCCTACGAAGTCCACACTCCTGGTTTGTACCTGCTGCTTTTCCTCAATTGCAGCATCACGCTCCTGGAGGGTCTGCCGGTTCTTGGCTTTGAGTTTCTCTGTGAGTTGTTGAGACCGGCTCAGCAAGGCTGTCCATGTTACATACTACCAAGGGAAGCAAGCAGGTCAGGAGAGCACGTTCAAGGGAGGGCTCCTAACAGGGCAGGCTGTGAGTAAAGGGGTGATATAAGGGCCCCAAATACTCACATCCAATTGCATGGATATCCAGTCCTGCTGTAAGTTTGAAGTCAGACTCTCTGTCTGCTGAGCCACCTCTTCTTGCTCAGCATGAAGCCCTACCTACACAAGAAGGAGTGCCTATAGAGAGGGCCCCTTCCCTCTGGATACAACAAAGTGGGGGTATATGGCCATCCTCCCAGAGTGTCAGCATGAATCCCAGGAAAGAAAATGCCTTCAAATTACCAGTTGGGTCTGGGTCTCCTTCAAAAGGCCTCTGAAGTCCCCTGTGGATGCCAGGTCCTGTTCCAGCTGGCTGATGCGCTGGCTGGCATGTGCACAGAAAGCCTCTAGCACAGCCTCAGCCTATTAACATAAGAGGTCGAGTGAATCTGTGTTTCTGCAGGAACCCTGAGGAAGAGACCTCCCACATCCGGGAACAAAGGCCTGGCACCTTACCGCATCCTTGCTTCTAAGGGCCATTTCCTCTTTGTGCTTTGCCTCCTCCCTTTCTGCTTTGAGGCTCTGGAGTCTTGCCTTCAATTTCTTTAACACATCACAGCAGCAGGAGACCAGGGTTTCTACACGCCGAGACTACAAGATAAGAATCAGACACTGCGGGGCGCCTGGGTGGCTCAGTTGGTTGAGCGACTGCTTTCGGCTCAGGTCATGGTCCCAGAGACCTGGGATCGAGTCCCACTTCGGGCTCCCTGCTCAGCCGGCGGGAAGCCTGCTTCTCCCTCTCTCACTCCCCCTGCTTGTGTTCCCTCTCTGGCTGTGTTTCTCTCTGTCAAATAATAAATTCTCTAAAAAAAAAAAAACAAGAATCAGACACTGCGTCTACTTCCCGTTTTTGGACTTTGAGTCTCACCACAGTGCCTTCACCTTCACGCTGCTTACCTCCTGACTCACAGTAGTTTTATCTTCCTCTAAGTGCAAAAGAGATACATGAAGCAAGGATATCAGCTCCTTAGAAACAAGCACCCATGACTGCTGTAAAGAGAAAGGTGGTTTGGTTATATCAGAGATCAAATAAAATCACTGAGCAGGAAGTAAGCAAGGACCCTGGGAAGGGAAACTACTGACCCCATTTCCAAGCTCCCAAGAAGGAAGAGATCACCATCTGCTAACCACCCAGGATTCTCCATTCTTGATCTTCACAGGAGGCCCAGAGAGAGTATAAAGTCAACCAATACTTACCATGACATTCCTGGCCTGCTGCAGAGCTTGTCCAATCTCTGGGCTCTCCTGAAGATGCTGAGGTTTCTTACTTATCTAGTCAGAGAAACAAAGTTGTGCCCTTCGCACAGGCAACATGCACCATCGGCACCACATTCCCCCTCCCACCTGCCAAGATCCAGGAGCCTCTCCTATTAAAAGCAGAAGCAAGGTTCACAGCTGGATGAAGTCAAGTCCAAAAAATCCAGAGATACATAAAAAAATTCCTTCTCAAAATAATTTTTTTTTTTTAACTGTAAGGATGACATGTATTTAAAAGTTCATATATACAGGTGCCTGAGTGGCTCAGTCAGTTAAGTGTTTGCCTTCAGCCCAGGTCATGGTCCCAGGGTCCTGGGGTCAAGCCCCATGTAGAAGAAGCCTGAGTCTCCCTCTCCCTCTGCCGATCCCCCTACTTGTGTACTCCTCTCTCTCTCTTTCTCTCTCCCTCTTTCTCTGTTAAATAAATAAATTAAAAAGTACAACTTGTTAGGGCGCCTGGGTGGCTCAGTGGGTTAAAGCCTCTGCTTTCGGCTCAGGTCATGATCTCAGGGTCTTGGGATCCAGCCCCACGTCCGGCTCTCTGCTCGGCAGGGAGCCTGCTTCCCTCTCTCTCTCTGCCTGCCTGTCTGCCTATTTGTGATTTCTCTCTCTGTCAAATAAATAAATAAAATCTTTAAAATAAACAAAAAAGTTTAAAAAAAAATTTAGGAGCGCCTGGGTGGCTCAGTTGGTTAAGCGACTGCCTTCGGCTCAGGTCATGATCCCAGAGACCCAGGATCGAGCCCCACATCGGGCTCCCTGCTCGGCAGGAAGCCTGATTCTCCCTCTCTCACTCCCTCTGCTTGTGTTCCCTCTCTGGCTGTTTCTCTCTGTCAAATAAATAAAATCTTAAAAAAATAAAAAATAAATTAAAAAAAATTTTAAAAATTTGGAAATACAGAGTGAATAAAATGGGAAAAGCCATTAATAATTTCACCACTTGGTACAATGATTCTTTTTTTTTTTTTAAGATTTCATTTATTTATTTGAGAGAGAGAGACAGAAAGCATGAACGAAGACAGGGGTAGAAGGAGAGGGTCAAGTGGACTCCCTGCTGACCACAGAGCCAGACCCAGGACTCTATCCCAGGACCCTGAGATCATGATTTGAGCTGAAACCAAGAGCTGGCCGCTTAACCAACTGAGCCACCCAGAGGCCCGTAGAGCAATGATTCTTAACTAACAGTATAGCAACTACCCCAAAAGATTTCAATGTAATTCTACACCAGAGATTTTTTGCTATAGGGATTTGCTTTAACTGAGGAGTGTATTTCTTCCCTCAGGTGTCAGGGAGATTACTGATTTAAAATTTTTTTTTTTTAAGACTGGGACTGAACCCCGCATCGGGCCCCTTGCTCAGCAGGAGGCATGCTTCTCCCTCTCCTACTTCCTTTGCTTGTGTTCCCTCTCTTGCTGTGTCTCTCTCTGTCAAATAAATAAATAAAATCTTAAAAAAAAAAAAAAAGGAGTCTGCCTTTGGCTCAGGTCATGATCCCAGGGTCCTGGGGTTGAGCCCCAAATTAGGCTCTCCCTGCTCAATGGGGAGCCTGCTTCTCCCTCTCCCTCTGCCTGCCACTCCCCTTGCTTGCACTCTGTCAACCCGGCAAATAAATAAATAAAACTTGAAAAAAAAAGAAACCTGAAACCATGTTCAATAAATTCTAAGATGATTATCTTTTTATACAATAATGCCACTGAGATTGGGATGCATCTTAATACTGACAGTGTTTTAGGTATGATGAAAGACAGTAATGCTTAAGAAAATCACAACTGAGATTATAAAATCAACGTGGGGTCCTGCTTCTATTACCTAATTTTATTATACTAATGTTATTTAACCCTAAATTTATGTTCACTCTCCTCAGTGAAATAGCCTGAGACTGGAACATCTGCTTTAAGGGGACCCTATCAAAGTAGACTACCACTCATTTGTAACTTCTGCTGATACTTTACCTCACCTTGAAGGCTCTCAGAAATTATCTGAACTCTGACTTCCTTTCTTTAAAAACCATGACTTATGTTATACTTCTTTTCCATGTTATTAAAAACTCTTCCTAAGCTTACTTTTAGGTTGCAGAACATCCCTCTTATGGTGTACCATTATTTTTCATTACAATTTTTCATCATTTTTTAAAAAGCTACTGTCTTTATGCAGCACTTTTTTTATCCTTAAGATACATCCCTAGAAGTAGGGATGTAGGACTAGAAGTAGGACTAGAAGTAGAAGTAGTAGAAGTAGGACTACTGGGTCAAAAAGTTTGAGCTGAGGTACCTGGGTGGCTCAGAAGGTTAAGCCTCTGCCTTCGGCTCAGGTCATGATCTCAGGGTCCTGGAATGAGCCCCCCATGGGGCTCTCTGCCCGGTGGGGAGCCTGCTTCCCCCACTTTCTCTACCTGCCTCTCTGCCTGTTTGTGATCTCTCTGTCAAATAAAATCTTTAAAAAACAAGCAAACAAAAAGTTTGAATTGCTTGAAGGGTCTTATTTAAACTACTTTCAAAAAGGTTGAATCAATTTATATACCCTGCTGACAATGGGACAATACTTCCCAGCATTATCTATTTCATTTTTTGCCATTTTGTGAGATGAAAATAGATTGTTTCAATTTGCAATTCTCTTGATTGCCAGTAACCTTCTCAATATTTCTTAGTCTTTTTTATCGTCTCATTCTCTATGTGTTATCTTGGTGCAAATAAAAATAAGCATGCTATGTAGAGTGGAACAGTATGATCTCAAGGCAGCAGAGCCATACAGAGACTCAAGTTCAGAACGAAAAGCCAAGAACTGTCATTACTGCTGAAAGGCAGCCATCATCTGAGACAAAACCTGCGGGAGCAACAGTGCTAAGTCATGATGTTACAGCAGTCTGGATTTAAGGGGACAGAGCTTGTGAAGTTCGTCGCTCCCGTCCCCGGCAGAGGGTCTTTATTCCCCACTGCATGGTGTGTGGTAAGGCCCCCAGTGCACCATGAGCCCCGGGCAGGGCTGGCACGGTCTTCAGAGCTGGGTAATCAGGCAAGTGATGAGATTAGTGTGAAGGAGGCAGCCAAGCGGCAAGGACAGGGCACTGTGATGGGGAATGGCGCAGGTGCTGTCATTGCCCCTCTTTGGCTCTGGCTCAGTGGCCTCCAAAGGGTTTGGCAAGCGTCAGGGAAAGAGCAGGGAATGAGGTCAGGATTTTGGCAGAAGGTAAAGTCATTATGTTGAGGGTATTTTCAACCCCAGGTCTCTGGGCGTTTGGAGACCTCTCTTAGCAGCAGCCACCCACTACCTCAAAGGCCACAGGACTGAGGCTCTCAATTCCTTCCCTGGACACTATTCCCTTCCTTCCTCAACTGTGCTGTCACAACCAGAGTCCTCTATAACAGTGGTCTTTAACCAGAATAACTTTGAAAGACTGAGTACTCTTCAGTTTAAAATGTTACAAAGGGGGCACCTGGGTGGCTCAGTTGGTTAAGCAACTGCCTTCGGCTCAGGTCATGATCCCGGAGACCCGGGATCGAGCCCCGCATCGGGCTGCCTGCTCAGCGGGGAAGCCTGCTTCTCGCTCTCTCCCTCCCCCTGCTTGTGTTCCCTCTCTGGCTATGTTTCTCTCCGTCAAATAAACAAAATCTTTAAAACAAAAAAAATAATAAAATAAAATAAAATGTTACAAAGGCTTGGGCGCCTGGGTGGCTCAGTGGGTTAAAGCCTCTGTCTTCGGCTCAGGTCATGATCCCAGGGTCCTGGGATCGAAGCTCGCGTTGGGTTCTCTGCTCAGCAGGGAGCCTGCTTCCTTCTCTGTCTCTGCCTGCCTCTCTGCCTGCTTGTGATTTCTCTCTCTCTATCAAATAAAATCTCTTTAAAAAAAAAATAATAAAATAAAATAAAATGTTACAAAGGCTGTAATTTCAACCATGTCATAAATTTTGATAGTTAGAGGGGCGCATAGGTGGCTTAGTTGGTTAAGCTTCTGCCTTCGGCTGGGGTCATGATTGCAAGGTCCTGGGATTGAGTCCTGCGTCAGACTCCCTGCTCAGCAAGCTCTCTCGCTTGCTCTCTCTCAAATAAATAAAATCTAAGTAAATAAATAAGCAAGCGTTGACAGTTTGGAATAAAACTGTTAAATCACTCTTAAATATATCCAATGGTATAAATACTGCATATACCATAATGATTTAATACCTATTTCATGTCATTTAAAAATGAATAAACAGGAGCCCCTGAGTGGCTCAGTCGTTAGGCATCTGCCTTCAGCTCAGGTCATGATCCCAGGGTCCTGGGATTGAGCCCTGTGTCGGGCTCCCTGCTCACTGGGCTCCTGCTTCTCCCTCTCCCTCTGCTCCCCTGACCCTGCTTTCTTGTTCACTCTCTATCCCAAATAAATAAATAAAATCTCTTTTTTAAAAAATGCATAAACAGGGACCCCTGGGTGGCTCAGTTGGTTAAGTGTCCAGCTCTTGATTTCAGCTCAGGTCATGATCTCAGGGTCCTGAGATCAAGCTCCACATGGGGCTCTGCACTCAGTAGGAAGTTCACCTAAGGATTCTCTCTCCCCCTTTCCCTCTGCCCCTGCCCCCACTCGTGTGTACTCTCTTTCTCAAATAAATAAATAATTTTTTTTTCAAAAATGTGCAAACAAGCTTTTCTTAACAGTCAGAAATTTGGGGGCCCCTGGGTGGCTCAGTTGGTTAAGCATCTGACTCTTGATTTCAGCTCAGGTCATGATTTCAGGGTGGTGAGATCAAGCCCTGCATTGGGCTCTACCCTCAGTGGAAAGTCTTCTTCTCCTCCCTATGTCCCTCTGCATGTGCACATGTTCTCCTTCTCAAATAAATAAATCTTTTTTTTTTTTTTAAGATGTTATTTATTTATTTGACACAGAGAAACACAGCTAGAAAGGGAACACAAGCAGGGGGAGTGAGAGAGGGAGAAGCAGGCTTCTCGCTGAGCAGGGAGCCTGATGCGGGGCTCGATCCCAGGACCCTGGGATCATGACCTGAGCCGAAGGCAGATGCCTAACGACTGAGCCACCTAGGCGCCCCTCA
>PITA01024563.1:0-26044 GCA_004023965.1 Spilogale gracilis | reverse complement strand
ATACTTGACTTTCTCTTCTTGGCTTATTTCACTCAGCATAATCTCTTCCAATCCAGTCCATGTTGCTACAAAAGTTGGATATTCATCCTTTCTGATGGAGGCATTGTATTCCATTGTATATATGTACCACATCTTCTTTATCCATTCATCTGTTGATGGGCACCTTGGCTCTTTCCACAGTTTGGCCATTGCTGCGATGAACATTGGTGTACATATGGCCCTTCTTTTCACTACATCTGTATCTTTGGGGTAAATTCCCAGTAGTGCAATTGCAGGGTCATAGGGTAGATCTATTTTTAATTTTTTAAGGAATCTCCACACTGTTTTCCAAAGTGGCTGCACCAGTTTACATTCCCACCAACAGAGTAAGAGGGTTCCCCTTTCTCTGCAGCCTCTCCAACACTTGTTGTTTCCTGTCTTATTAATTTTGGCCATTCTGACTGGAGTAAGGTGGTATCTCAGTGTGGTTTTGATTTGAATTTCCCTGATAGCTAGTGACGCTGAACATTTTTTCATGTGTCTGTTAGCCGTTTGTATATCTTCTATGGAGAAGTGCCTCTTCATGTCTCTTGCCCATTTTTTGTTGTGTTCATCTTCTTTTTGGGTGTTGAATTTGAGTAGTTCTTTATAGATCTTGGATACCAGCCCTTTGTCTGTAGTGTCATTTGCAAATATCTTCTCCCATTCTGTGGGTTGCCTCTTTGTTTTGTTGACTGTTTCCTTTGTTGTACAGAAGCTTTTTATTTTGATGAAGTCCCAGAAGTTCATTTTGCTTTGGTCTCCTTTGCCTTTGGAGATGTGTCTTGAAAGAAGTTGCTGTGGCCAATGTCAAAGAGGTTACTGCCTATGTTCTCTTCCAGGATTTTGATGGATTCCTGCCTCACGTTGAGGTCTTTCATCCATTTCGAATTTGCCTTTGTGATTCACACTTCTTTCTTATGTACATTAGATTCCATGATCTACCATGATCATTACTTCAATTAATTATTTTTATTTCTGTTTTTTCTGATACTTACTCTTTTTGTTTTTTTTTTTAAGATTTTATTTATTTGACAGAGAGAAACACAGCCAGAGAGGGAACACAAGCAGGGAGAGTGAGAGAGAGAGAAGCAGGCTTCCCGCCGAACAGGGAACCCGATGTGGGGCTTGATCCCCGGTCTCTGGGATCATGACCTGAGCCGAAGGCAGTTGCTTAACCAACTGAGCCACCCAGGCACCCCTACTCTTTTTTTTTTTTTAAGATTTTATTTATTTGACACAGAGATCACAAGTAGGCAGAGAGGCAGGCAAAGAGAGAGAGGAGGAAGCAGGCTCCCTCTCAGCAGAAAGCCTGATGTGGGCCTCGATCCCAGGACCCTGAGACCATGACCTGAGCTGAAGGCAGAGGCTTTACCCCACTGAGCCACCCAGGCGTCCCCTGATACTTACTCTTACAAGATGTCCTTGATTTTATGATCAGTATGGTTAAAATACCATCTGAATATTGCCTGCCAAATCTACTAGATTCCTTTAGTAAATTTACTCCCCTACTCCTTAAATTGTTGCAATCTCTTCTTCCAAGTATTCAGTCCTAACTTTTTCTTACTCCAGCTTCTTTCCTTCTCACCAAAGCTAATCACTGATTTAATACTCAAATGATATACTATAAAGCACAAGAAGATTGCATCCCTATTCTTCTACTACCAAAAGCTGTCCTTTTTCTAACCTAGGTTGTATCCTTTTTATTGTTGGATAGAAATACCTTCAAGTGTCCCCTGTATTCCATTGTCATTAACTTTCAAACACATTTCCCCTCCAGACACACCCTTTTTTTTTAAAGATCAGTATCTATCTACCAACATGAACATTATAAAAATGTTGTTTCCTAAATAATGTTCTGAGTTCCCCCAAATACAGCAACTGCAGCAGCCTTCCCTGTACCCATATAAACATCCATCTACTCCATTATTTTCCAGTCCCCACACAAAAAGGTTGTCAGTGTCAACACCTTCTCTCTGAGCATTCCTATCCTGGTTTATCCTGGCTTCATATTCATTTCAGTAGAACTATGATTTTCAAGCTCAGTTACCTCATATTTTCTAAACATATATTTTTCCTTTTACCTTTATTTCTTATTTTTTAAATTGTGCCTCAAGTGATCCATCTTATTTCACACTACATGCCCTATAATTGCCATTGGACTAGGCAACTTCACTCCTTGGCTTCATATGCGTTTCCCTTTTCCATCTTCAGCCATGCCAACCTATATACACCCAGTGTATTAGCTTAAAATGCCATTTTATGAATGTGCAAGTTGCTTGGTGAATATCTTTTAACTGAAGAATAGTAGCATGCTATAGATTTCATTCTACTTCTTAATTTTGAATTCTACGTTTTTAAGGTTCTAAACATGTTGCTATATGTCCGTTTCATCTGCTGTGACTAACTGCATTGCTGTCCGCACTGCCATCTTCACACTTTACTTCACCAGTCCTGTGGGATGATCACAAAGGTTGTCTCCATTTCCATGCTCACATGAAAGTACAGGTGCTGGGAATGGTCAGGAATTCCTGCACTGATGGATGAAAGATTGCTCCTGACTTTTCTGTTAAATAAAGGAGAAGGCAAGGAGGTAAACACTCAGAGACGAAGACCGTTTGCCTTTCTTGGCTCCTGCTTTTATTGGTCCTTCAGAATAATCACAAATTCTTACCACTGTTTCTCAAGCACAGGATGTGTGACAAGGGGACTTAAGGAACTGAGAGGATCTGTTTAAGGGAAAAAGACCATATGCTAGTCTGCATGTTCTATGAGTTCTGCTAAACATAGCCTAAGGGACGATGCCTACATCTTTTAGATCCCAGGGCAGCTGTTCGGGCTAAGAAAGCTTCAAGAAAGGCAGCTTCCTGCAGCATTCCAATGGCAGAGTGGTCACGCAGGCAGGACTTGGCATTCCAAGGGCCTGTGCCCTTCTCCAAAACCTTCCATCGCCTCCAGCAGCCTCTGTGTTACATTTTAGCGAGCCAGGCGTTATGGATGATTTTATGCTTTGCATTAACCCCCACATACAGGGAAGAACATCATGATAAATGCTCTGAAATGGAACATCAAGAAAGTTTCCTGAGTGTATACTGCAGAGTATATACTAGTAGGACAAACTTAATTCCACTGTGAACTGCTAAATTGCTTGCCAGAATTGCCACATTGGTAAGACCTCCCTCCAAAGTACATAGTTCATGATAGTCCTCACCTCTTGCTGTGCTAATGGATACTTTGCTTATTTGACTTTCTAAGTTTTTGTCCCTTAGACAGCTGGGAAGTCACTTTTTTCTCTCTTCCACTTTCTCCCTCTCCTATTCTCTCTTCTCCCTCTCTCAATCTCTCTCTGTCTCTTTCTTTCACCTCCCTCCACCCTCTTTCATTTCCAATCACTGTACAAGTTGAGCATTTCTAATTACTGTGCAAGTTGAGCAACTATTCACCATTTAGCCATTCAGATTTCCCCTTCTGTGACCTTATCTATGCCAAATTTTTATGTTTTCCTTTATTTTCTTATTGAATTGCAGGAGGTCTTTATATGTTTAGTTAATAAACCTTTGCCAGTTTTTGCCAGTTTTATAGAATAAAATGTCATTGATTAGTCTCTTATTTATTATTATATTATATCATTTTCAGTCTCTAATAATAATATAATCAAATATACCACTTTTGTTATGGTGACTTTCTAAGTAAATATATTAACATTAATGATGATAATGTTAACATTTAACATGTGTTAACACCTTATATAAGCATTTTATATATATTATGATAACCCTAAGGAGTTAAGAACTTGAACAAGTATAGATATTTTCTTACATAGGACATGTTAATCCTACAAAATCATCAATTCTCCAATAAAGCTATGAATATAGTTAATTCTAGTCAAAATTTCTCCAACACTTTTCAAGGAAACTAAATGCATTTTAAAATTTATAAGTAGGGGTGGTCATCAGATAGCTCAGTCAGTTAAGCATCTACCTTTGGCTTAGGTCATAATCTCAGGGTTCTGAATCAAGCCCCATGCTGGGCTCCCTGCTGTGCAAGAAGTCTGCTTCTCCCTGTCTCTCTGTCCTCTCCCTTCTTGCACTCTCCCTATCTCTCTCAAATAAATAAATGAAATTTAAAAAAAAATGTATATGGGAAATGAAAGTTATTTTAAAAATTATTATTTTTTATGATTTATTTATGCAAAAGAGAGCATGCACAAGCAGGGGGAGAGGCAGAGGGAAGGAGGGAATCTCAAGCAAACTCTCTGCTGAATGTGGAGCTCCATGCAAGAGCTTGCTCAAGACCCTGAGATCCTGACTTAAGCTGAAACCAAGAGTTGAACACTCAACCATCTGAGCCACCCAGATGCCCCAAAAGTTTATTTATTTTTTAAATTTTTTAAAAATAAATTTTATTTATTTACCTGACAGAGAAAGAGAGACAGCAGTAGAGGGAACACAAGCAGTGGGAGTGGAAGAGGGAGAAGCAGGCTTCCCACTGAGCAAGGAGACTGATGTAGGGCTCTATCCCAAAGCCCTGGGATCGCGACCTGAGCTGAGTCATTAAGGCAGATGCATAATGACTGAGCCACCCAAAAGCCACAAAAGCTTATTTAGAAAGCCTTTTTCATTCTCAAATTATAAAATATTGTCTGTAAATTTCCTCTTCTAGGGTTAAATATTGACCTTCCAGATTTAGGTTTTGAACCTATTGAAATCACCTCGGTACATGTTTCAAAGTAAGACATGGTTTAGTTTTCTCCACACCATGAAATAATTTTTTAATCTCTACCTACTAAACAATACATTGTCCATTAATTATTTTCAATGCCACTTCTCACTATTTATAACTCATCACTTATAAGTGGGCATATTTATGTACTGTGATCTATTGTTCACTATTACTGTAAAATTTTACTAAATGTAGGTAGAAAATGCTTTTTAAAATTGCTATTCTATTCATGGGTTTTAAATTCCAGATGCATTCTAGAAATTTTTCTATGTAAGATATAGCTTATTACTTGATTTTATATTTATCTTTTCAATTCAAATGATTTGTTTTAATTTGTTAGGTTTTCTAAGTAGTCAATTATCTTATCTCCAAGTGATAATATTATGATTTTTCCCTTTTAAAACTAAATCCAGTATTTCTTCTTCATATTTTATTGCATTTTAAGGAGTTAAAATAAGTGATTTTAATAATCTGTACAAAGCATTATATTTATGTCAACAATTGGGAAGAGTATGCAATTGTTACCTGCTTGCAAACTAACAAGGTAATTTGCCACAGTTCCATAGATGCTGACAAAGGACCCAATGCTCCTCAATCAGAGGCACTCACAGCAATATTAATAGCAAGAAAATTAATATATCTGCACTGGTTTTCTGGGTCTAGCTTCCACAGAATGACAAAGAAAGGTTGATGACAGCTATAAACTGTGGATTGCTTTATAATAAAGGAACACTGAGGTTAGGGAATCCACCATTTTAAAGGAACTAAGTAAGAAAGAGAGACCTTATCTCAACCCTCAAGATTGCTTGCTGCAATCAAAACCTCCAAAAGTAGTCCAGATAAAGAGCATTTAAAGAAACCTTGAATTCCTTACATATACAGCAAGATGCATAGGGATGCAATACACTAGTGAAGTATCTCCAAAGAGTTTATTATGATTTTTTTTTATTTAGAGTCTCTGTAAGATTATCTTGAATCCTTCATTACAAATTGATACTTAACATTGTAAAATGCTTTTTTGGACAGCTATTAAAATTATTTGAGTTTTCTTCTTTGCTATATTAATATGAGGAATAAATCTATAATAATTGATTTTGTGATGTTGAATTCTTAAAACTGTTATATAAACTAAATCATTATATAGATATTTTAATACACTATTAAATTTGGGTATATGCTATTCTTAGGCTTTTTGAGTCTCTATTCATAAATTAAGTAAACCTATTTTCATCTTGGTTTGTATTATTCTTTTTTTTTTAAAGATTCAATTTATTTGACAGAGAGAAACACAGCCAGAGAGGGAACACACAGTGAGAGAGGGAGAAGCAGGCTTCCCGCAGAGCAGGCAGCCTGATGAGGGGCTCGATCCTGGGTCTCCGGGATCATGACCTGAGCCGAAGGCAGTCGCTTAACCAACTGAGCCACCCAGGTGCCCCAGTTTGTATAATTCTTGACTGATTTTGGAATCATGGCTATCTTAATCTCCTAAAATGACTGCCAGCTTTTCTTGTTTTTCTGTCTTTACAAACAACTCATATAAAATAGAGATTTTTCAGCTTAATGAAAATTTAGTAAAATTTACCTAAAGTTCATTTAAGATTGTGATCTTTGATTAGATCTTTATTTTCATGAGTAGTTATAGATCTATTCAAGTTTGCTCTTCCTTCTTCACCCCTATGGCATTTTATATTCTTCCAGAAATTAATTTATTCCACCTAATTTTTCAAATTTCTTTTCTTACAGTTTCCCCATATATTTATCACATTTAATCAATTTTATGTATAGTCTTTTAGAATTTTGTTTAGAAGTTTGTATTTTATTGGTGTCTTCTTTCCCTTCTCCTTTCTTTTTAGTCTTACCAGTTTTTTATGTCCTTATTTTATTCACTTACAAAGCATCATTTTACAGAGTTGAAGGTTTTCTACTCTTTGAAACTGTCTTTCCTCCTGCTTTCCTCCTGGCTTCTACATAACCTTGATATTCTGGTCATTTTCTAGATCCTCCACCCAACGTCATAGGGTCTCCCTACAGTTTGTTTCTTGATCTCCTAATTTTGCTTTTGATACTTTTCCTCTGAATGATCTGATTCTGTCCCCTGGTTTTACATATGACATAGAAAAAGAAGGCTATTGAATTTACATTTTTATACAGAACTTATCTAAACACCAGACATTTTATTGAACTATTCATCATATTCAATGAATAAAAACTCCTCACTTAGTTCCCAATTCCAGATCTTCTAAGTCTCAGTGAAATGGTACCACCATTCACTCAGTTGCTTGCTGATCTAAAACTCTGGGCTGAATTACTATATTTTTTCTTTCTTAGTCTTCGAATTCCAGTACATCAGCATGTATTGCCACTTTTTTTACCTACCTATATATTAGAGAAGTTTCTTATCTCTGTCTTAATTTTTTTACCTAAGCCCATTTTCCAGCTAAGCCACAAGCCTGGACTACTGAGATATTCAAATCACCCTCCCTTTGCACCCAGTAATCTTATAAAAGCATAGGAAATTTATCAAACTAAGAAAAGGTACTGACTGAATTGATGAAAAGTGATCTCAGTGTGCTAACCTTTTAAATTATTGCAGAATGATGGGGCACCTGGGTGGCTCAGTTGGTTAAGCGACTGCCTTCAGCTCAGGTTCTGATCCTGGAGACCCGGGATCGCACTCTGTATGGGCCTCCCTCCTCGGCAGGAAGCCTGCTTCTCCTTCTCTCACTCCCCCTGCTGTGTTCCCTCTCTGGCTGTGTTTCTCTCTGTCAAATAAAAGAATAAAATTTAAAAAAAATTATTTCAAAATGACATTTGCATACATTATAATGAGAAAATTAAACAAGGAAAATATGTTGTCTGAATTCAAGGAATTCAATTAATTAATTAATTTTCAGTGTTCCAAGATTCATTGTTTATGCCCCACACCCAGTGCTCTATGTAATGCATGTCCTCAGAACCCACCACCAGGCTCATCCATTCCCCACCCCCTCTCCTCCAAGATCCTCAGTTTGTTTCTGAGTCCAAAGTCTCTTATGTTTCATTTCCCTTCCCGATTTGCCCTACTTCCCATTTCCTTTCCTTCTCCTACTGTCTTCCATATTACTCCTTATGCACCCCACATAAGTGAAATCATGTGATACTTGGCTTATTTCACTCAGCATAATCTCTTCCAATCCGGTCCATGATGCTACAAAAGTTGGGTATTTATCCTTTCTGATGGAGGCGTAATATTCCATTGTATATATGTACCATTTCTTCTTTATCCACTCATCTGTTGAGGGCACCTTGACTCTTTCCACAGTTTGGCGATTGTAGTCATTGCTGCAATGAACATGGGGATTCTTTTCACTACTTCTGTATCTTTGGTGTATACCAAGTAGTGCAATTGCAGGGTCATAGGGTATCTCTATTTTTAATTTTTTAAGGAATCTCCACACTGTTTTCCAAAGTGGCTACACCAACTTGCATTCTCAACAAGAGTGTAAAAGGGTTCCCCTTTCTCAACAGCCTCTGCAATACTTGTTGTTTCCTGACTTGTTAATTTTGGCCATTCTGACTGATGTAAGGTGGTATCTCAGTGTGGTTTTGATTTGAATTTCCCTGGTAGTTAATGATGATGAACATTTTTTCATGTGTCTGTTAGCCATTTGTATGTCTTCTATGGAGAAGTGCTTCTTCATGTCTCCTGCCCATTTTTTGTTGTGATCATATTCTTTTTGGGTGTTGAGTTTGAGTAGCTCTTTATTGATCTTGGATATCAGCCCTTTATCTATAATGTCATTTGCAAATATCCTCTCCCATTACGTGGGTTGCCTCTTTGTTTTGTTAACTATTTCCTTTGCTATGCAGAAGCTTTTTATTTTGATGAAGTCCCAAAATATCATTTTCGCTTTTGTTTCCTTTGCCTTTGGAGAGGTGTCTTGAAAGAAGTTGCTGTGGCCGATGTATGTTCTCCTCTAGGACTTTGATAGATTCCAGCCTCAAGTTGAGGTCTTTCATCTATTTCGAGTATATCTTTGTGTATTATGTAAGAGAATGGTCAAGTTTCATTCTTCTATATGTAGCTGTTCAATTTTCCCAGCACCATTTATTGAAGAGACTTTTTTCCACTGGATATCTTTTCTTGCTTTGTCAAAGATGATTTGACCATATATTTGTGGGTTCATATCTGCACTGTCTGCTCTGATTGGTTATTTTTCTGTTTTTGTGCCAGTACCATGCTGTCTTGGTGATCACAGCCTGAAATCTGGTAACATGATGTCCCCAGCTTTCTTTTTCTTCTTCAACATTCCTTAGCAATTCAGTCTTTTTTGGTTCCATATAAATTTTAGGATTCCAACAGTTCCAAAGTTCCAACACTTTGGAAAATGTTTGTGGAATTTTGATCAGGATGGCATTGAAAGTATGGATTGCTCTGGGTAGTACAGACATTTTAACAATGTTTATTCTTCCGATCCATGAGCATGGAATGTTCTTCCATCTTTTTGTGTCTTATTCAATTTCTTTCATGAGTGTTCTATAGCTCCTCAAGTACAGATCCTTAAGTTTTTTGGTTAGGTTTAGGTATCTTATAATTTTTGGTGCTATAGTAAATGGAATCTGTTCTCTGATTTTCCTTTCTGTGTTTTCCTTGTTAGTGTATAAGAACACAACTGATTTCTGTGCATTGATTTTGTATCCTGCCACATTACTGAATTGTTGTATGAGTTCTGATAGTAGAGGGGTAGAGTCTTTTGAGTTTTCCATATACAGTATCATGTCATCTTCAAAGAGAGAGATTTTGACTTCTTTGCCAATTTGAATACCTTTTATTTCTTTCTGTTTTCTGATTACTGTTGCTACGACTTCTAACACTATGCTGAACAATAGTGGTGAGAGTGGGCATCCTTGTCTTGTTCCTGATCTCAGTGGGAAGGCTGGTAGTTTTTCCCCCATTGAGAATGATATTCACTGTGGGTTTTTCGTAGATTGATTTTATGAAGTTGAGGAATGTTCCCTCTATCCCTACACTCTGAAGAGTTTTACTCAGTAATGGATGTTGTATTTTGTCAAATACTTTTTCTGCATCAATTGAGAGTACCATGTGGTTCTTCTCTCTTCTCTTATTGATTTGTTCTATCATGTTGATTGATTTGCAAGTGTTGAACCACCCTTGCATCCCTGGAATAAGTCCCACCTGGTTGTGGTGCATAATCTTTTTAATGTACTGTTGGATCCTATTAGCAAGGATCTTGTTAAGAATCTTGGCATCCATATTCATCAGAAATATTTGTCTGAAGCTCTTCTTTTTGATGGGGTTATTGTCTGGTTTAGGGATTAGAGTCATGCTGGCTTCATAGAAAGAGTCTGAAAGTTTTCCTTCTGTTTCTATTTTTTGAAACAGCATCAAGAGAATAGGTGTTATTTCTTCTTTGAATGTTTGGTGGTAATCCCCAGGGAATCCGTCAGGTCCCGGGATCTTGTTTTTTGGGAGGTTTTTGATCACTATCAATCTCATTACTATTCAGATTGTCAGTTTCTTCCTGTTTCAGTCTTGGAAGTTTATAGGTTTCCAGGAATGCATCCATATCTTCTAGGTTGTTAAACTTACAGTCTTTTAACTGTTGATAGTAATTTCTGATGATTGTTTCTATTTCCTTGGTGTTAGTCTTGATCTCTCCCCTTTCATTCATAATTTTATTAATTTAGGTCTTCTCCCTTTTCTTTTAGATGAGTTTGGCCAATGGTTTATCGATCTTATTCATTCTTTCAAAGACTCAGCTTCTAGTTTCGTTGATGCATTCTACTGTATCTCTAGTTTCTAGTTCATGGATCTTTGTTCTAATCTTAATTATTTCCCATCTTGTGTGTGGGGTTGGTTTAATTTGTTGTTGATTTTCCAGTTCTTTAAGGTGTAATGAGAGTTGGTGTATTTGGGATTTTTCAATTTTTTTTGAGTGAGGCTTGGATGGCTATGTATTTCCCCCTTAGGACTGTCATTGCTGTATCCCATAGGTTTTGGATTGATGTATCTTCGTTCTCATTGGTTTTCATGAAGTGTTTAAGTTTTTTTTTTTTTTTTATTTCCTGGTTGATCCACAGATTCTTGAGCAGGATAGTATTTAGCTTCCAAGTGTTTGATTTTCTTCTGAACTTTTTGTTGTGGTTGAGTTCCAG
This sequence comes from Spilogale gracilis, assembly GCA_004023965.1. Taxonomy (NCBI): domain Eukaryota; kingdom Metazoa; phylum Chordata; class Mammalia; order Carnivora; family Mephitidae; genus Spilogale; species Spilogale gracilis. The sequence continues at coordinate 15,148 of PITA01024563.1, read as the reverse complement.
TTTCATGGCATTGTGGTCAGAGAATATGCAGGGAATAATCTCAGTCTTCTGGTATCGGTTGAGCCCTGATTTGTGACCTAGTATGTGGTCTATTCTGGAGAAAGTTCCACGTGCACTCAAGAAGAATGAGTATTCTGCTGTTTTAGGGTGGAATGTTCTGAATATATCTATGAGAGCCATCTGGTCCAATGCATCATTCAAAGTTCTTGTTTCTTTCTTTCTGTTTAGATGATCTGTCCATTGCTGAGAGTGGTGTGTTAAGATTTCCTACAATTAATGTGTTCCTATCAATATGACTCTTTATTTTGCTTAACAGTTGGCTTATGTAGTTGGCTGCTCCCATGTTGGGGGCATAAATATTTACAATTGTTAGATTGTCTTGGTGTATAGACCCTTTGAGAATGATGAAGTGTCTTTCCGTGTCTCTGACTACAGTCTTCAGATTAAAATCTAATTTGTTGATATGAGATTGCTACCCTGGCTTTCTTTTGAGATCCATTGGCATGAAAGATGGTCCTCCATCCCCTCACTTTCAATCTTGAAGTGTCTTCAGATGTCTCTTGTAAACAGCATTTGGACAGGTCCTGTCATTTTATCCAGTCTGCAACCCTGTGCCTTTTATTTGAGCAGTTAGGCCATTCACATTGAGAGTTATTATTGATAGATACGGTTTTATAGACATCATGTTGCCTGTGAAGTTCATATTTATATAGATTACCTCTGTAAATTTCTGTTCTATGTCGCTCTTAGGTTTGTTTCTCTTTTATAGAACCCCCCCCCTTAATATGTCTTGAAGTGCTGGCTTGGTGGTCGCATAATCTTTTAGACCTTGGCGGTCCTGGAAGCTCTTTATCTCACCTTACATTTTGAAAGTCAACCTTACTGGGTGCATTATCCTTGGTTGCATTTTTTTTTTCATGTAATTTCCTGAATATGTCTTGCCAGCCCTTTCTGGCTTGCCAGGTTTCGTGGATAGGTCTGATGTTATTCTGATGGTCCTCCCTCTGTACATAGGGATCACTTCCCCCTAGCTGCCCTTAAGACATATTCTTTGATTTTATGATTCATGAATTTCACAATTATGTACCTGGAGGTTCTTCTAGCCTCATTGATCTTGGGGCTGCCTCTAGAACCAAACACCTGTTTCATTACCCAGATTAGGGAAATTTTAATCCATGATTTGTTCAGTTCTATCTTCTAGGCTTCTTTCTCTCTCTCAACTCCCAGGATTCCAATAATTCTGATATTGGAACGTTTCATGGCATCATTTATTTCCCTAATTCTATTTTCATGGGATTTTAGCTGTTTGTTCCAAGATTTCTCTTGCTCCTCCTTCTCAATCCATCTGTCTTCTAAGTCACTAATGCAGTCTTTGCTTCACCTACCCTAGCTGTTAGCATATTTAAATTGTATTGCAGCTCATTAATCACCTTTTTAACCTCGATCAGTTCAGCTTTCAGTTCTGTTCTTAGAGCTTCTATCTTGCCACTACTATTCTTTTTCAACTTAGCCATTGCTTGCTTGATTGCTACCCTGGATTGCATTTCTGTCATATTGTTTATGTTCATTTCCAGTAGTTCTATGACAGGGGTTGCAGTCTCTGGGTTTTTCTTCTGTTGGTTGTTCCTCCTCTTAGTCATTTTGGTGAGGGGTGGTTGAGGGGATGTATAGCTGAATATATCAACCATTATCCAGGTGAGTTGCTCATTGGAAGGTTTCAGAGCAATCAGAAGTCACCACCAAAAAGGAAGAAGAAAGAAAAAAGAGAGAAAAAGAGAGAAGAAGCAAGAAAAAAACCTGGCCAAAATGGGCCCCAATGGTAGGATTTATATGGTAGAAGACCACAATAAAGAAAAAGACCATCAAAATTAAAAGAAAATTGAAGAGATCAAAAACTAAGCCCAACCCAAAGATCCCCTAGACTAATATTTATATATTACAAAGGCAAAAACAATTACACAGAAACATGATAGAAGAATAAGATGAGAAGGTGAGTGCAAACCCTCATTGTGGGCAAGGGAAGTATTTCAGATTCTCCTGGGTGTGTCTTGTTATTATTGTTAGAGTCCTCTTTCTAGAGATATAGGGAGATTAAAACTGCTTCTATATAGGGGTAGTATTGAATAGGAATGAAGGATTACCTTAAAGCTTATAACTATATGTATATTTAAAAGAAAAAAGAATAAAGGAAAGAAGAGTGAAAAAAGGAAATAAAACAGAAAAAAACAAACAAATAAAAGAAGCAACAACAACAACAAAAACACAGGTATGTGTTTGAAAAAAATTCAGGGTAAAAAGTTATTATGGAGTGTTGTATTAAGTATCACGTTGTAATAATAAGTGGGTTAAAGAATAAAAGAACATAAAGTGAGAATGAATTTTAAATTTAAAGTGAAAACTTAAAAAAGAAAAATAGAAAAAATTAAAAACAAAATGAAGTGAAAATCTGTATCTATAAAGCATACAGCTTTTGGGATATTACCAAGAACTTAATGTATTGCTTTTTCCCAATGTTAGGGTTTTACAGTTTTATGAAGACCCTTTGGTGTTGTTCTCTTGTTTTTCTGGCTTGCCTTCTGGGAGAGGGGCCTGCTGCACTGTTTTCAGTCAGTGTTACTGAGTCTCTCTGTCCCCTTTCTAGGGGCTGGGCTCCATGGCAACCAGGTTTTCAGGTTTTTGTTCTCTGGAGGATTTGTTCTTTTGTGGCTTGCAGCTTTTCAGAAAGTCAGGCCAGAGCAAGATGTCTGCACCCAGACCTCCATCTCAGAGAGAGGCCTCAACTGGCTCCCCTCTGGATGATGCAGGGCACACAGACTCTGTATTTTCCCCTTTATCTCGCCGCTTCTCCCAGGGAGTGCACACCTGCAGTCGTTAGTCAGAATGACACCCAAAGCCCCCCCACCAAGTCATTTCGCTCCCCGCCAAGGATTACATGACTAATTTTGGATTGTGAGACCTTGTCTCTGCCCAGAGAGTCTCTGTAGTGCACACCCACGCAGGAAGGACTGAGATCCCATGGTCCCACAGGTTGCACCCAAGTCTGTAGAATCGCCTCCCTTGTGGGTTGCATGTGCCTGGACCAAGGGGTAGAAAATAGTGGTAGTTTTAAAGATACTCCATGGTAGTTTAAAGATACTCTGCCCTCATGTGGAACCGTGGAGCGCTTTCTATCCTTGACCCAGAGCCACAGCTTTATTTCCCTACCAACAGAGGTCAGCTTTCCCCAATTGCCTCTTAAGACCGTTTTTGCCTGCTTTTAATCAGACTGCAATTTGGTGCTGCTCCCCAAGCACAGAGCACTTTCATACTGGGGTATTGCTTTCCAATGGGTTGCTTCTATGGGCTCCCTCCCCCCAGTGGCCCTTTGTCTTCGAATATCACTCTGAGAGTGTTCCCACTCCACCTTACCTCTTTGCTGATGCTCTTCTTCCCCTGTAGAGATCCAGAAGTCTCAAATATCTTGAATATATACCTTCCAGAAAGTGGTCACTTTTCTGTTCATAGAGTTGTTGCTATTCTTTTCTTTTACCTCCTGTGGAGTTCATAGGTGTTCAGAAGGGTTTGATAGCTATCTAGCTGAGGTCCGGGACCTATGGAAACTTAGGTCTCCTGCTCCTCCGCCATCTTGCCTCTCCCCCTGGATTCAAGGTCTTCTTGACAGTATCACACATATGTAGTTATAGTAACACAATGTATAATCAATATGCTTCTGTTTATTTAAAAATTTATAAAATTTTACTAATATATCCATCATTGCTTTAAAGTTGTAATCAAATATATATTTTTTTCTCAAATATATAAATTCTTAAATCCCTTTGTTAAAATTGCTAAGGATTTTCCTTTGTACATATCTCAACTTTTATTATAGTATATGTCACAAAGTGCTTGCATTTATATTTGTTCATATGTGTATATGTCTCCACTTCAGTGTGTGTGTATGTGTGTGTGTGTGTGTGTGTGTGTGTGTGTGTGTATTTCCCGTGGTATTTACTGAGCATGGAAGCTTGCACATAGCACGTATGAATTAATTTTTATTGAATTAAAATTAATTAAAATATTGGAGATAATGGAGTAAATGTAGATTTTAATCACTATAATTTTGCTTGATAATTAAGGTGAAAGAAGGAGAAAAGAGAAAGGAATATCTAGTTTGTATGCAAGACATTGTGATTTTGTGATAATTTTATCCAAAATGAGGCCTCTATGGTGCATGTATAAAATAACAATTGGTTCACAATAATAAACATGGAACAATAACCAAAGAAACTAGCTATCATCATATCACTTATAACATTTAGTTGAATTTACGCAATTTCTGACATTCCTGGACAGATGGACAGATATATTTTATTTGGTACTTTTTACCATTTAATGTGTAGTGCACTGGCTAAAAGCGAAGAATAGTTACAAAAATGGTAAACATAACTGTTCTGTTGGCTTACCTCTTTGTATTTTTAGTATTCAAAAGAGGGAAGGATAAAAGAACCAGAGTTTTCTTTAGATCCTTGTTGCTAAGTCTGCAATTGATCTATTCTCCTTATCCTTTTAATATTACTTTAAATTCAAATTTTGTTCAGATACCTATTACAGACTTCAGATGAGGTGGGTCTCAAGCACAGCTGTAAAAAGTGAATCATGAATGGACAGGCACAAATTTACCTCATTCCCTTGCCATTGCCTGATTTAGAAATGGGTTTGTGTCAAAATACTAACTCTTGAATTTCTGATCATTTTTAATATGAAAAAAATTATTATTATTAGAGATGACTGTTAAGGTTTTCTGTTATTTGTAGGTAAATAACTCTGCTATAATAAGCTAAAATTATTAATCGACAACTCAAGAAAAATAGAATATTTTCTACAAAGCTGATATTTAGTCAGAGTAAGTGCACTGTTAATCACCTATCTTGTAATGTCCAGAATTTAACAATATATTCCTTTCTGAATACTTTCATTACCCCTTTCCTTTAAGTCCCAAACTAACTTCTATCATCCAGTTTATACAACTTGAAGTTTATTATTTAAAAATATATATATCATGTGTGTTAAGCATAACTCTGTCATTTGGTCAGTTTTACCAGATTAAGCAGCCTGCTGTTCAGCAAGGTATGAAGGTAGGCACGCTTGGGTGGCTCAGTTGTTAAGCATTTGCCTTCAGCTCAGGTCATGATCCCAGAGTCCTGGGATCAAGCCCTGCATTGGGCTCCCTGCTCGGCCTGAAGGAATGTGACCCAGGATAAACTGCAGTGAGGATGGTAATAAGAGGTGACTGGGACACCCTGTACATTAGAACAGTGCAACTCAAAGTACAAAAGCAGTCTGAGTACCAATTAACTAGGAAGAGAGTGAAAAAAAAAGATAAATAAGGATGGAATGACAGATGGATCAAGTCATTCTTATTTTACCAAGAATCATTTCTACTTAACAAGTTTCTTATCACACTTAAAATTCATCTCCCAATAATCTCTGAATCTTTGCTGTTTTGAACCTTCTAATAGCCTTTTTATGAAGAGTCATTATTCAAGGAAACTTCATGAATTTTAGGTTTATTAAATAATTCCATAAGTTCTAGGTTACAGATGAATATAAATTATTTTCATAAAAGTAAAAAGTATTTTTTTTAAGATTTTATTTATTTATTTGATAGAGAGAAACACAGCTAGAGAGGGAACACAAGCAGGGGGAGTGGGAGAGACAGAAGCAGGCTTCCCATGGAGCATGAAGGCCGATGTGGGACTCAATCCTAAGACCTTGGGATCATGACTTGAGCTGAAGGCAGACACTTAACAACTGAGCTTCCCAGGCACCCCCTGTAAAAAGTAGTTTTTAAAGGTAAATATTATTACTTGAAGGTGACATTTTGGAGCTCAGAAATAATAGTTAAACTTTATTTTTATTCTATAAATAGTTATATTCTTCAAACTGTTAGGCTTAATCAACCATAATTATATATCTTATCACAGATATTTTTCTTGTAATACCAATAGTAAATAGATATTTTTTTCTAGTATTTCTATTTAACTGAAAGAGACATTATGGATTTTGTTGTTTTTTTCTCTTCACTTTCATTTGAAAGTCTAATCTATGTTTTTATAAAGGATGGAAAAATAGCTTATAGTTAAATGCAAATCAAATCTTTGATCCCAAACAACCTAGAGTCTGCTCTTGATTTTCAAAAGTTTAAAAACTTTGATCATGTTTGCAAATACTACATTGAAAAAGTGCACATCAGACACACATACAAATGTTTCTTACATCTGAAAAACAGCTTGATTTAAAAAGACCAAGGGGTGCCTGGGTAGCTCAGAGGGCTAAAACTAAGCTAAGCATCTGCCTTTGGTTTAGGTCATGATCCTGGGATCCTGGGATTAAGCCCCTGGGCAGGCTCCCTGCTCAGCGGGGAGCCTGCTTCTCTCTCTCTCTCTGCCTGCCCCCCCCTGCTTGTTTGCATGCTTTCTCTTTCTCTGTCAAACAAATAAAATCTTTAAAAAATAAAAATACCAAAACATATGTAATAAGTCAGTATCACTCTAACCTATAAAGTATAATATAAAGTGAAAAGTAGTAATATTGTGCATGTGTGTGAATCACACCTGCATAATCTCACAATTTGGTAAGATATGTTTGCCAAATAGAAAGTGAATTTTAAATTTGCATTTATATTCTATTGACTCACTTGAATTCCATCAATTATCAGAAGACAAATTCAAACAAAATTAAACCAATCTACAGATACTGGGATTGGTCCTCTTGTGGAACAGTTAAGAACCCTGACTCTGTCCCATGTGAAGCAGAAAAGTGGAAGTAAGCATCTCTCTTAAGCAGGTATTCTGAGAGGCTTCTTTCTCATCAAAAGAAAGTGATTTGAAAATGAAAAATCTTCAGTAATAACAGAAAAGGGAAAACCCATCTCTGCCAAAGATTCTAGATAGATAGGAAAAAAAAAAATTCCTGTGAAAAAAATGAAAACTTAAGCTTGTACAACTAGACTTCTGCAGATATTTTCAACTTTGAGAATTATATAAATCTTATTTAAAGTCCATGAGGAGTAAATGAAAAATGGCAGGAGTCTCCAAACTGTGGTGTCCATTTCCAAAACAACAAAAACAACATAAACAAGATAATGGAAAATAACTTTATAGAAATTTTATATGAAACACCCAATAACATATAATTCTGTGTGTATTATATGGCATTACATGCAAAGCCAACCTATATATTAAATATATACAAAACTTTAGCACAGACACACTAGTGATAGCGGAATCTTCATAATTATAATGTCATAGAGGTGTTCTTGGAAATATTTTACCAAGTAGATGTTATCAGATTATTACTGAAAAATGTTAAATCTACAAATTTAAAATTAATTACCTTTTTCTATAACTCTCCAAAAGCAGATTATCATGTGGACATATCACTAGGGCCCCTCTTAAAGACCTTGGATGAGGCTCAAGTAAGTAAAGCGCCCTAACCCTCAGTTTCACAGTAAATGCACCACTAGGTACAGCTAATGAGAAGTCTTTCTTTCCTACACTAGCCAAATTTAATGATTTTTCACAGTTATATAAATAACATTTCTGAGGACCTAATGTTCAAACAACCAAAAGGTTCTTTTTCAGATTGGTAAAAAGCTCAATTGTAAAACAGTGACAACTAGAGCTTTTATTTCTTTAAACTGAATTATCAGCAAACAGAACGACAATAAAAATGTATCACTCATGACAAAGAATAAAGTACACTGTAAATTAATCTCAGCCTATACCTTCACCTCAATCTAATTTTAAAAAGTTGCTCTTTTTTTGTTAGTTCTCTGATTAATACACATTCTGCAACCTGTTGCTTTCTTTGCATGGCACCTCATTAGCAGGAAGGTGAACTTAAATATGTGTATTTTAACCTGCCAAAATGCACAGACATATTGTTTCATTCAGTTCTGATAAAATGAAATGTCAGTTTATAAAATTTCTCTTCTTAATTCTATAAGATGATGAATTCCAAGGAAAGGTATTCTATCATTATTTTGTTTGTTTTAGTCAAACCGATGGCTCTACAAATTACTCCTTGTGTTAGTAAGTTATAGTAAGTCATCTAATGTTCTTTCATTAGAAAGAATGAAAAAATGTAGTACCTCTTACATGCTTGGCATTATTCTCAATGATAGAAGAATAAATTAAACAGAAAATATCCTTGCTTCCCCATAGTTTACACTCTGGTGGAATAAAACAGGCAAAATTGTTATTTTCTGCTTTACAAGTTTTTCAGAGGAAATGTTTGCATTTTTAACAATTTATATTTCATAAATATGTTATTGAGCATAATTATCAAAAATATTATACCAAATGTCACCAAAAATAATGCCCATATACCTCATGTAATTCAAAATGAGTTTTTCTTCATATTTGTATGAATATTGACAGTATGCTTACTATACTTCTTAGGTAGGGAATGTTTTTGGTAAATACTGGACTAACCAATAAATCTGATATTTCAGGGTCTAATATTATTGAAATTAATTGTCATGTTTTCAATCAATGAAAATAATAAATACATTCAGCTTTTTCATTCTTCATATGCATAAAGATAAAAGCTTGAGGCAGCAAAGACCAGATTAAAAATAGAACAAACAAGAGAAAAATGGAGAGAATGGCATCTTGTGATGATAGCAACCAGAAAAAAAAAGCATAAATTCCAGCAATGGAAACTGAGGTGTGATTAACTCTCCTGGCCTGTGTCTCATCTGCTTAAGGTTTATATACATAAAATTACCAGATAGCATTACCTTGCCTCTTACATGGAACTTGAAATTTAAATTCAAACTTTAAGTTAAAGTTATTTCATTATCTCTAATGACTTCTCCCAACTGATGTCATTTCTTTTTTCAGTTATGGAAACTGAGGATCCACTAATTTAATTAGATTATCCATGCTATACTTAGTAAAACTGTTGGTCTGGACTTGATTGTCTATTTCTTAGTTTCTCTTCAGACTTCTTTTATCTATATGCTATTTAGAAGTGTGTTGCTTTTTCTCCAAATATTTTAGGGTTTTCCAGGAATCTCTCTGCTATAGATTTCTAGTTTAATTCCACCATGTTCTAAGAATAATCTTTGTATGGTTTCTAATTTTTTTTTAAATTTGTTAAGATGAATTTGAAGGCCAGGATGTAGTTATCCTGAGCCTGAGAAGAATATGTGTTCTGCTGTTGTTGGATGAAATGTTCTATAAATGTCAATTAGGTCCAGTTGATTGATGGTGCTGTTCAGTTCAACTGTATCCTCACTGATTTTCTACCTGCTGAATCTGTCAATTACTGAAAGACAGCTGTTAAAGTCTCCAACTATAATAGTGGACTTAACTATTTCTCCTTGTAGTTTGCATTAGTTTGTTTGGGCTACCATAACAAAGTACCAGAGAGGTAAATGGGTTAAACAACAGAAATTTACTTTCTCAGAATCCGAGGACTAAAAGTCTGAGATCAAAGTATTGGCAGGCTTGTTTATTAGTTAGTTTGTTTTGTTTGTTTTCCTGTGGCCTATATCCTTGGCATGCAGGTGGCTATCTTCTTCTTGTGTCTTCACATGGTCTTTCCTCTGTGTGTATCCATGTCCTAATCTCTTCTTATAGACACCAGTACTATTAGATTAGAGCCCAAACTAATGACTTCATTATAGCATAGCAATTACATCTATGAAGACTTTATCTCCAAATACAATTACATCGTAAGGTACTGAGTGTTAGAACTTCAACATATAAATGGGGGGTGGATTTTGGTTTAGATCGCAACACAACTCTCAGTTTTTGCCTCACACATTCTCATGCTCTTTTGTTAAATACATACACATTAAGGATCGGTATGTCCTTACAAAATTCTGATTATGTAATATTTCTCTTTATCCCTGATAATTTTTGCTTTTTTGAAGTCTCTCTGCTTTGTCTGAAATTAATATAGCTAACTTTGGTTTCTTATGGTTAATGTTAGAATGGCACATATTTGTCTATTATTTTACCTTCAATATGTCCGTGTTTTCATATTTAAAGTGGATGGCCTATACTCTTAACTATAGAGAACAAATTGATGATTACCAGAGGGGAGGAGGGAGATGGGTTAAATAGGTGGTAGGGATTAAGGAGTGCATTTGTTGCGATGAGAACAGGGTGTTGCATGGAATTGTTGAATAACTATATTGTATACCAGAAACTAATATTATACTTTATGGTAACTAGCTGGAATTTAAATAAAAACTTAAAAAAATAAAGTGGCTGCCCTATAGAGAACAGTAGGTGGGTCTTGTTTTTTGTCCACTGCTTTTTTTTTTTTTTTTAATTGGTGAATCTAGACCATTTACATTCAGAGTGAGTTTTGAGCTGGAAGAGTTAAGATGGCAGAGTACTAGGGGGACCTTAAATTTGCCTTGTCTCTCAAACACAATCTTGAAAAAGCAAAGCAAAGCAGGAGGCCTCACAATTCCAGGTTTCAAGCTAAATTACAAAGCTGTAGTCATCAAGATGTATATTACTGGCACAAGAACAGACACATGGATCAGTGGAACAGAATGGAGAATCCAGATATGGACCCTCAACTCTATGGTCAACTAATCCTTGACAAAGCAGGAAAAAATATGCAGTATAAAAAGGACAGTCTCTTCAACAAATGATGTTGGAAAAACTAGACAGCAAAGTGCAAAAGAATGAAATCGGACTACTTTCTTACACCACACACAAAAGTAAATTCAAAATGGATGAAAGAACTAAATGTGAGATAGGAATTCATCAAAATCCTAGAGGAAAATGTAGTTAGCAACCTCTTTGACCATGTCCACAGCAACTTCTTGCTAGACATATCTCTGGAGACAAGGGAAACAAAAGCAAAAATGAACTACTGGGGGACTTCATCAAGATAAAAAGCTTTTATCATGATGCAGAGCAAAGGAAACAATCAACAAAACTAAAAGATAGCCTATGGAATGGGAGAAGATATTTGCAGATGAAATATCTGATGAAGGGTTAGTATCTAAAGTCTATAAAGAAATTATCAAACTCAACACTCTATAACCAAATAGTCCAGTTAAGAAATAGGCAGAAGACATGAACAGACATTTTTTTCCCAAAGACATCCAGATGGCCAATAGATACATGGAAAGATGCTCAACATCACTCGTCATCAGGGAAATACAAATCAAAACCACACTGAGATACCACCTCACACTTTTCAGAATGGCTAAAATTAACAACACAGGAAACAACAGATATTGGCAAGGATGTAGAGAAAGGGTAACCCTCTTGCACTGTTGGTGGGAATGCAGCTACTCTGGAAAGCAACATGGAGATCCCTTAAAAAGTTAAAACTAGAACTTCCATGTGGATTTGACAATTGTTACTACCAAGTATTTACCCAAAGGATACAAAAATACTGATTCAAAGGGGCTCATTCACCCTGATGTTTATAGAAGCATTATCAATAACAGCCAAATAATGGAAAGAGCCTAAATGCCCATCAACTGATAAATGGATAAAGAAGAGCCATCAAAAAGAATGAAATCTTGCAGGGTGCCTGGGTGGCTCAGTTGGTTAAGCGACTGCCTTCAGCTCAGGTCATGATCCTGGAGACCGGGGATCAAGCCCCTCATTGGGCTGCCTGCTCAGTGGGAAGCCTGCTTCTCCCTCTCTCCTCCCCTTGCTTGTGTTCCCTCTCTTGCTGTGTTTCTCTCTGTCAAATAAATAAATAAAATCTTTAAAAAAAAAAGAATGAAATCTTGCCATTTGCAACAACCTGGATGGAGCTAGAGTGTATCATATTAAGCAAAATAAGTCAGAGAAAAATGAATACCATATGATTTCATTCCTATGTGGAGTTTAAGAAACAAAATAGAGGAACATAGGGGAAGGGGGAAAGAGAGAGAAAGAGAGGGAGGCAAACCATAAGATATTCTTAACTGTAGAGGGTTGATGGAGGGGACAATAGCATGGAATGGGCCAAATGGGAGGTGGGTATTAAAGAGGGCATTTGGGTGGTGCCTGGGTGGCTCAGTTGGTTAAGCAACTGCCTTCAGCTCAGGTCATGATCCCGGAGACCCAGGATCAAGCCCCACATTGGGCTCCCTGCTCTGCAGGAAGCCTGCTTCTCCCTCTCTCACTCCTCCTGCTTGTGTTCCCTCTCTAGCTGTATTTCTCTCTGTCAAATAAATAAAATCTTTAAAAAAAAATAAAGAGGGCATTTTTTGTGTTGAACACTTGGTGTTACATGTAAATGATGAATCACTACATTCTACTTCTGAACCAATATTACACTATATAGTAACTAACTATAATTAAATAAAAATTTAAAAAAGGAAAAATAAATAAAGTGATTGTTGACTTGTTGGATTTCTATCTACCATGTTGGTAACCACTTTCTACCTGTTGAATTTATTCTTTGTTTTTTTTTTTTTCTCTTGTATTAACTGAATATTTTATGTGATTTTTAATATGGTTGTTACTCAAGATGCCAAATATTTTTTAAGTAAGCCCATTTATATTATATTTTTTGAAAAAAATCTGGATTGCTAAATTCAAGTATATATAGATGGACAATAGCAGAATGATCTAATATATGAGGTTGCACTAGGCCTGATTTGGGGGTTTCCGTGGTTATGACAAAAAGGGTTAAAGGTGTGCATGGAATTTAAAGAGGAAGCATATACAATCTTATCACCATTATTCCAATTATTCAATGTATATATTTTTATTTATTTTCATGTTTTTAAGGGTTTTATTTATTTGTTTGAGAGAGAGAGCTAGAAAGAAAGAGAGAAAGTGACGAGAGCATGAGATAGGAGAAGGTCAGAGGGAGAAGCAGACTCCCATCAGAGCTGGGAGCATGATGTGGGACTCCATCTGAGGACTCTAGGATCATGAGCTGAGATGAAAGCAGTCACTTAACCAACTGAGCCACCCAGGTGCCCCTCAATGTATATATTTTTAGGTAATTGGGTTCTCTATCATGATAACAATTCCGATTTTCATTTTTATACAAAGCTTATGTGAGGCACTTTTATTAAAATATTTTACTTCTTCCTTAAGACATATAATTGATACCCTCATTTATATGTACTAAGGATGGCTTAATTTCTCAGGTAGTTTTTTTTAAAGGACTATGGTTTTTCTACTAAATTGTACCATAGTTTTAGTTTCTGGGATCATTTTCTAAAACCACGCTTCTATATTTTCAGTATTTTGTGCAATAGAGATTCAACCTAGCTTTCTTTATTGAGGAAATTTACTGGCTGAAATGAGTTTTGTGATTTTGAGTCTTTGTTTTCTAGTTGGAAAATGATTTGCTGTACTTTTAACCTGAAATGTTATGTAAGAAAATGCAAAGTGCTATACTTATTTATCTTCTAAATAAACATAGAGTTTATGAGTTTATTGGTAAGGGAAAGTTCTAAATTGAAGGATTTGACAATTGTCTTTTTAAATCCTTTGATTTTTAGCATCACATTATATATGTGATGTATATGTTTTTAAAAATTTATGCCACAGATAGATGACCTTTGATATGCAAGATTCGGGATCTAAAGAGTATCAGTCACATACTATCCATCTCTGAATATCACCCTAGAATTTGACTCAAGCTATAATGATCAACATTGCATAAGAAACTTTCTTTCAGCTTTGTCTCCCCAAGTTAAATTCAGTGATCACAACCACAGTACTCATATTCCTCAAAATAATTCAAAAATAGAACAAATGTTATATTTTTTAAGTAGTTCCATAGCTGTGTAGAAGGATTCACTGTAATAAAGGAATAAAGAATGAACTAACTTATAATATTTAAGAGCGCATATCAAGAAGAATATGAAACCATATAGTGAAACCAAAATTATTAGTATTAAAAGCTTAAATTATAACAACATATTTAGGTCAGAGGTAAGAGTAAATAAAAGAGTATTATTAAGTCCAATTTAATTTAATTTAATTTATTTTTTGGATTCATGAAATGAATATTATTGATATAAAGTGCATGCTTAATTTTATATATTTTGGTATATGTTCCCAATTAATGTTCTAGAACTGGGGGGATCAGTATAGCTGGATGTATAAAAGACTGTTCATTTCCTTGAAGTATTGTCTTTACTCAGTATTTATTCTTTAAAGTCAAATAGGGAGAGAATATCATCTCATTATTGCTTAATTTGTATATTTTAATACTAACAAGTTTATTCCTTTCCTTTAACTTATTGTTTATATATTTTTTCTTTTTAAAGAAATCCATTCATTTCCATGTAATGTCAATTAATATATACTTTCATTACCTGTAAAAGGCTTTTATATGTTGAAGCCATTCAGTTGTATTCGAATATAAATTTAAACTACCACAATACATTCCACTAATGAATTTATTTGGAAAAATACTGAAAATTAAACATAAAAGGAAACTGTAATGAAATAAAACTGTAAACAAAACAGTAGAGTTGATCAACAATATAAATTTTAACAAACCAGTTTATAAAAAGGTAAATAAGTGAAGAGATGGAAAAAATACAAATACTAAATGATAATGGTAGGAAAATTAAAAGGGCTTTATTAGTATTATATAAAGTAATATTTGGGGAAAGACAGTACATTGACAAAAAGTTCATTCATCAAAAAGAAACAATTGTATCAGTGTGTGTATGTACATATTTATACACTTATGAACATATATTCAAAATAAAGAGAGCAAAACACACAAATAAATGGAAAAAAAGACATTTAAAATTGTATTTGTTATACTGTCATTTCTTTCTCAGTAATTAGTTGAAGAAGCAGTCAAAAAAGTATATTTCGATGCTTAAGAGAAAGCTTGAATAACTTTATCAACCAATTTGTATATAAAATATAGTTGTTTTTCTTTTTTATCCACCATGAAAATCTCTACATTTTAATTGGCTTATCAATTTACATTTAATATAATACCAATTAAGTTGGGCACCTGGGTGGCTCAGTGGGTTAAGCCTCTGCCTTCAACTCAGGTCATGATCTCAGGGTCCTGGGATCAATGTTAGCATCTCGCTCTCTGCTCAGCAGGGAGTCTGCTTCCTCCTCTCTCTGCCTGCCTTTCTGCTGCCTACTTGTGATCTCTCTCTGTCAAATAAATAAATAAAATCTTAAAAAAAAAAAAACAACTA